>CAJNDV010033774.1:77166-90183 GCA_905221635.1 Symbiodinium sp. CCMP2456
TACATACATACACACACACATACATGATAAATAACAACGTTGAGGGGGCGTATCCAGGATAGCAGTTGATTTCGTACTTCAGCTTCAGCGTATCTTATTGAAACTGATCTTGCGAGATGTGGACTGCACTGGGACATACTTGGAGCTGCATAGTGAATGTCGTCTTGAAATAGTGCGTCCCTATGGAGCAGAGGTGCCCAAGTAGATGCGCATTTGCCTCTGAACCTTGCATTGTGGGGTGTGGATAGAATTTTGCATACGTGCCATGAGTGCGGGTTCGGCAGGGTGAAATATGTGTAGTTTTGTATCGTATGAGTTTTCGTCGGGCTTACAAAGTGCCTAATTGGGTTCTATACTACGAGGTACATGGATGATGGTAGCAGGGGTGATTTTCTAACGATTCTACCGGTGCTCACTGCAGGTGCGCCAGGGACTTCGAGGCTTTGCAAATATGTTCGAGGATTTAAATTGCAGAGGGGTGGGTGGATTACATAGTCCGGGTTATGATACCCATGAAGAAGACTACAACAGCCGAGCTCAAGTTCTGATGGGTAAGTTTTTAGAACAAAGACATAGTGTGCCTACGATCGTGGGGCTGCAAGGAAATGCGCCTCAATATCTGACCGGAAATCTATTGATGTAGATGAACCCCGCTGGACATACATTGAAGATGGTGGTAGGGATGACATTTTTCATTATGATAGATTTTCAGATTGTTCATACGAGGAGTGCGCGCGCCAAATGAACAAGGGCCGGGGATCTATACAGAAATGTACGTGTTGACTTTGACTTGAGAATATCATCATCTGGACGACCTCTTTTAGGCTGAGTAGGTGGGACGATTCCTTCCCGATGGTTCTGTTCCAGAGTTCCGGGTTCTCTCGACCCGAGACTCAAGAACTTCTGCATGCAAAAATGAGGAGATTTATAAGATTCCAGATTTTCAAAACCCAGCAAATCCAGAGTTCCAGAATTGCAATACTGGAATCATTCCAGATTTGGTTTTATTCAGATATGTAAACCTGGAATTCTGGGTTCCGGAATTATGGAATTATTCGGCCCTCTTCATCGAAACCCAGACGTTCCAGCCGGGAAGGGTTTTGGTTTTCGGAGTGGAAATCCAAAGAAATCAAGGAAAAGGTTGAAGGCAAGTTATCACAAGAAAAAGTATGTGTGTCAACAGCATTCCAGTGATTCCAGGATTCCAAATTCGTGCATGTGTAGCTTGCATCGTTTGTGCATGGTACAGTGGCTTAGTGCTCTGACAGTAAAAAGCGTAGTTTGCTCTGCAATGGCATAGCGCCGTCAACACGTATACGGATATATTACAATCAGTGCGTGTGAGCAGTGGTTTCCTCAAACTATATGTGACAATTGCAGAATTTCAGACGTGTCACAACCGAGAAAGCCAGATTTTCACAATGCCACAATTCGAAAAGTCCAGGTTTGATCGGCCTGATAATTTCAGAACCCCAGATTTTGCTTCAGGCGTGGGTTTTGAGAGAGGGTTGGGGGATACCACATATATATATATTAATAAGTATATCTGTTATCTATGTATATATACATATTATATACATTCTCATGTTTATATATATATATATAAACAAATACATCAATGAATGAAAAGATAAATAGATACATAAATAAATACGTACATGAATTAATATATATATATATGTATATATATATATATACACATAAATTTTCATATATACACATTAAAATGTATACACGCATATGTGCATGCATCAATATATATTTGTATGTAAGTACCTTCGGTGCGTTTGCCAGAACAGCTGTGTTGTCAGTGTCAGTGTTATGTGGTGTTGAGGTGCCAGATTGCTGTTCCAAACTTGGTGACATCCGGTTGTTTCATTCATGTCAGGGCGGGTCCGGGTCCCATTCGTCAAAGATAGACACATCATTTTGGGCGAATGTCTTTTTGCAAATCATTAACTCTAGTTGCTTGTGAGCTTTGTTTGTTGCTCGCCCAGGCTGGGCTTTGTCACGCCCTGTCGTCTTCTAGAGTCGAGGGTTTGCAAGTCACTTCTTAGCTTCGGAATGGCCGCGTGATTCTTACACGCGTTATTGACTGGGCTTGGGTTGCTTTTTGTAACGTAATGGATGAAGTTTGGAGACAGCAGCTTGAAAATGGCCTTTGGGTAGTCGTGCTGGGGTTCCGGACACTTGACAACACAAACGGACAGTCAAGTCAGCCTCCAAAGTCTCCGCAACGCTGCCCTTCTTCCGGTCCTCCCTGCTTGCGATTCTTGACTCCACGCCCTGCGAAGGTCCCGACTACACAAAGGCCGCGTAGATCTTCGATTGTCGACCCCTTTGAAGTTTTGGAGATTTTCCCGGGAGTGACACAAGGGATTCACTCTGCCTCTGAAAGATGCACTGAAAGCTGTGCAGAGGCCGAGGCCCATTTTTAACACTCTCGTGAGCTTCAGAAGGAGGTGTTCGAGTGTATGTCTATTTCGTCAATAGACTCCTCAAGCTTATCCTTAAACCAGATGGTCTTTACCGGGCAGGACATCTGAAAGACCGCTGTGTTGTTAATACTGGACTTGAAATTCTTGCATGAGTGGTTGAGACCGTGCAGTTTCACAAGGCTAGATTGGAAGGCATGGTGCTTGCGATGGATGCAGGGAGCTCAGCCGAATTCGGCATACTGCGTCCGCGTCGTTTCCCGTGTTCAATTTGAGGTAGATTTCTTGGTGTGGGCTTTCAGCAGCTGGGCAGTGCTGTTCTCAGCTGGGCCCTCCTTTCCCGAGGGATGATACTACTTCAGACTTAAGCTCAACTTTCAACCAGTCAGCATGCGCGAGAGATCTGCATGATGGAGCCATGTGCAGAAGAAGCACAGGATCAGCCTCAGTGCAAACTCCCTGCAGTTGCTGTTGGACGGAACTACCTATACTGAAGCACTGCCGGAGGCTTGGGCTCGTTTGACGAGGACATGACGGTGCTGGCTTGAACTGTTTCACTTCAGCCTGAGCGTGTCTTGATCTCAGCATCAAAGCGTGGAGGCTTGTTAATGATTGAATTCAGCGTGTTCACACGATGAGACCAGCCGGCCAAAATGCATCAACATGACATGTTATTGTGCTGTTGTCACGGAATGTTATGGACCCTCAGAGACTGCAGACACACTTGGCGATCTTGAAATCCGTGTGAAGCATATCCGGCTCAAGTAACTAGGAACACTGCAACTTGAGGCGGTTCAGGTTGTTGATCAGAGGTGTTTGGCAGCTTTTTCATCCGACACTTTCCATCCACCTGAGAAGGGTTCCCCCTAGCAAGGCTATGGGTGCTTTTGTGCAGGCGCTGCAAGGATGGATTTCTTGAGTCTGCTGCGAGTCTGAAGCTTTATGACCGCAGACTGCGGATTCAGGAAACATGATTCGCTTTGGCCTGATTGCAGGCATGTCGTTTCCGCGACCAGGACCAGCAGGTGCATCCAGGTAAGGCACGCCTGCAGGACCTACCATGCAACTCTCGCAGGATACCCACAGCAAGCCTCCTGGCTGGCGCAGCCAGGATCGGCCCATGAGCATCCATGAGCCCCGTGAAGCAGGACAGCGTGTCCTGCTGTCTAAGGACATGGCAATGGGGTGGCAGGATGTGCAAGAGGTGAACACCAGGCCCAGGCATTCTTGTAAGGCAAGTTGGCAGAGTGCGAGAAGGCATTGACCCGATGACAGGTCTACGACCACAAGTACATCTTGGCAGAGGCGGAAAGGAAGAAACAGGAGCAACACACTGCTGCCGTTTTTGTTGTCCACGGCGAGCTACTGCATCCTTGATTCAAGAGAGCCAGCAGGAAGTCGACGGGGGACTGGCCAAGCAGCTAGCCCACATCGACCTCAAGTGAGTCAAAGAATCTTGAACCTCTGAAGCCGTGACTGTACTGACCTGTGTGACAGGTACCAAGAAGAACGAGGCAACATCCTGAAGCAGGCTGAGAGCATGGTGGAAGCATCTGATTGAATGTGTACGATGTGATGAGAGCAGAGCAAGGCTGAGAGCCATGCTCAGCTGGCAGAGAAGGAGGTGGCAGCGCAGACAAAGGAACGCCACGCGTGGACCCAAGTTTCAGGTTTAGCTAGGACTGGTGGAAGGACTAGCGCAGGTATCTAGGAGGATGGACGTTGATGTTCAGAGAGTGGGAAGTGCAAGGGGCCACTGAATGATACACACCCGCCGACGGTTTCGCCAAGGCTCAGCTGCAGCGCCAAGAGGACATTCAGGAGCGGAGCTAGACAGCTAGACTAGACTGACCGGATGTCGTTCGTGTGTTTTGCGAGTCCTGGCTACTCAGGCTCACGCGATCGGTCACGAGGCAGACGCAGAGCCATGCCCTCAGACCTCAGACCATGGCGCGGTGTGGCATCAAAGTCTGAGCTTTGCGCATCAAGACGCTTCCTGGCGTCGTGTAATCCAAGCAGTGCAGGAAGGCCCGACTTGGACACGCGGCTGCCACGGCCATCGCTGCCCACATGGAGCAGCAAAAGGTCGTAGATTGTGACGAAAGCGCTACCAGTAAAGTGTCTTTGTTCGGCAGGCTAGAGTGCACCAGGAAGCGCTTCGTGAAGCAGAAGACATGTGGAGGCGAGCACCTGGCTTCCAGTCTCAAGGCTTCGTGTTTCAGTCACATTCCAACCTGGCCAAGGGAATCTCAGCGAGCTCTGCTGGAGAAGGCCGAGATGCAAGTGGGAGATCGTTCAGACCGGTGTCTCTGCAAACCTGTCGTCAACGAGTGCTCTGCTTGAGCGGAAATTGATAGTATCTTGTTGCGCAGCTGCTTTGCGTTTCGTATGCAGGCTCACAAGGCAAAGATCGAGATCGCCCAATCGGCATGCTTGTTCTCGCTCCAGATGCTCCGAAATGCGCAGATAGGGCCTGGTCAAGCACATTGTGGACGTCAGTCCAGAATGGCTGAGCCAAGCGCTCAGTTTTCTGGTGTACGAAGTTTGCTTCTCTCGTGCCAGGAGCTCACAGCAAAGAGGCGCACAGCGGACATCGAGGAGCAGGCCCATCTCGCCTCCCTGCGGGCCCTTGTCGAATTTTCTGTATGTACGAAGGCCGAGGTTCTTCATTCTCTCCCTCTTTCCCATGGTTTTCCACACAGATTTCACAAGCACGATCTGATACAGAAGGTTCGGGAAGCTTTGTCGGTTGCTCAGACATCAATTGCCAAGCCTGTCGTGCCCATGTGGCGGCTAAGTTCCTATTCACATGAGGTCTCGCATCTATCTCTCCCCGCACACATCAACACTAGGACCACAGTGCATCGACGCTAAACCTTGGCGGTACTAGTAGTGGCAGATGCAGGCGTCCTGTGCTGCCTGAAGGACACAGGGTGCTGGGCCAAAGTCAGCGTCAGCCAGACCTGTGAAAATGCGGTGCCAAAGTGCATACTTCAGAAGCGCGGCTTTGCCTGGAAGCTGGAAAAGCAGGAACGTTGAGTTGCCGGAGTCACGCCGTGTCACACGAGCCCAGCCTAGCCTGAGATGTTTCTTTGACTCTACGCTGCTCAGCTCGAGGTCGTTGGATACATGGGACATTGAACGCAAACATGTGGGACCGCCGCTGCCCGAAGAGCCCAAACAGTTTTCTCACAGCCTGGAGCAGCTTTCAGCTTACGCTTAGACATAGAAGCGAGGACCTTTCATGCACAGGAAAGCCGTTAATGAAGTGCAATGGAATCTGTGTCAGTGTGGGAGAAGGCCCGACGCCAAAAGTAGCAATAGTGCAGTGTCCGAGGAGTTACTTTTCAATGTACCGCATGAGAGTTCCTTTCGAAGGTCTGGCAAGAAGTGCGGCTCTCGGACGGTGATTCGGGCAGCTGCTTTCAACCCGAGCATCACAGGTCCGTTCCGGACTTGTCAGTGGAAGCCTTGGCTTGGCGAAGAGGGCTGGTCGGCTGGTCCTAGATCTCTTTCTGCCTCTCACTGCCTCCGCCGAGGCTCGGTTGGAGCTGAAGCCATCCTCTTCCCGCATCGGCTCCCAGAGCACAGAACGAGCGCAGAACACAGAGAGCGAAAAGAGCGAGTTGAGTGGCCAAAGCCACTAAAGCGCTGAGGATCGACACGCTCAAGCTGCAGCAGCAAGTCTACGGAGGATCGGCGAGCGACCTTGGAAAAGTCATTCGTCGCATCGCTCCCTCGCAGCTCCTGCGACCGAGGCTGCTCTGGTCGCGTCGGGGTCTGAGGGACATCGCTTCCGCTCCCCGTGTCGGTAACAGCTTTCAGTGCATGCGAGCTCCACCCGAGTTCTGCTCGTCTAAGGAAGCGCTTGCTTGAAAAGCAGGGTCTGGGTGGACTCTACAAGGGCCTGCTAGGGTGCGCCACACTTCGCTTTTCTGCGTTGTTGTTGAGACCTGGCACAATCTGCAGGCGCTTGATTCAGACCATTACCTCCAATGTGCCGGGCTTATGGGCGAGTCTCCAAAGCTGGGGGACTCGCTAGCACTTCTGCGCCTTCGACAGCGTCCTTCAAAGCAAGTTGCAGTGAAGATTTGCTGCAGAGCGGAAGGTTGGCTTCTTTGTCTGGCAAACGGTCTTCGTCCAGCTCAGTCTGCGCCAGCTACAAGCGCACGAACCGGGCTGCCAAAAGCGCGGACCCGAGAGATGTAGAAAATGAACTCGTTGTATCTATGTGCTTGAAGTCTTCTGTGCACCAATTTGCCATGTGCACGGAGGTTAGGAACAATTGCCGCACTGGTCGTCAACATGCTGGCACAACAGCTGCCTGGAGATCCATCAGTCACTAATTAGTCTACAGGAGTGAAGGATTTGCAGGTCATCTGTCCTGCAACTTGGCACATTGCTGCGGTCTGTCGATGTCAGGTTCAACCGCATCCTCACGACGCCATGTGATGTCGTTGCCAATGTGAATCAGGTCCATTGTTCGCACATGTTCGTGTTACTGTCCGAGTGCTGTCGCATGTGCCGAATTTAAGCCCAGGCAGATCCAGCATCCAGAGGCTTCTTCAGCACCTTCCTCCGGATGGCTCGTGCGCACACCACAGCCTCTAACGGTCAAGAGGAATCACTTTGTGAGAGTGTCACGAGAGAGAGAGAGAGAGAGAGGCTCGAATTTACAGAAAACCGAGCATCCATATCTTCTTGAAAGCCCCCACAAAGCCCCTAACACAGGGGTGCGCCATCCGGCGCGGGGTGCTTGACACGCACCTCAAGCCCCGGAGAACACAACAGAACAGAGGCTTCGAGCCTGCTGGGGCAAAGCTTCCGTGGGGGCCGTGAAAACCTGTGACTCGCAGGTGCGTGCTCGCGCGCGAGGGTTCGGGCGTCCGCTCGTGCCCTCTGTCCTGGTAGCAAGAGAGAGAGGCTTCGAGCGCTCAGAGTGATCGCAATTTGTGTAAGTGTGTTCGTAGCTTGCCAGTGCTGTGCATGCCCTGTCATGCAGATCGTCCGAACGATTTTGGCTCAAGCTGTTCGGGTCGAATGGAAGGTCGCCCCTTCTTTTAGGGTTTGGGGCTTGTCAATAGCAGCTTCTTTGCAGGTTTTGGGTCGACCAACATTTCTTTTTAGGGTTTGGGGTTTCCCAACCATGCCTTTTGTTTAGGGTTTCATCATCTCCTGTTAAGGCTTCTTTGCAGGCTTTGGGTTAACCAACATCTCTTTTTAGGGTTTGGGGTTTCCCAACCTTTCCATGTGTGTAGGGTTTCAGCATCTGGGTTTGGGTTTTGTCAATAGCAGCTTCTTTGCAGGTTTTGGGTCAGCCAACATCTCTTTTGAGGGTTGCATGGCCCGCGGTGCGGCTGCGCACGGCCCCACGGGCAGCCCTGCGGGCTGCGGCCTTGCGGCCCTGTGCCCTGCGGGCTCTGCGGGCTCTGCGGCCCTGCGGCTCTGCGGCCCTGCGGCCCTGCGGCCTGCGGCCCGCGGCCACGCCCGCGGACACTGCAAAAAACTCTACCCGTTGAGCTTGATTATGAATTTGTCGTTTTTGCGGAGGTAGAGTCAGGACAGAAAAAGTTGGTTGCGCTCGCGATCATCGGGCCTTAAGACTTCGGGAGACTTGTTGGTGTCCTTTCCCGCTCGCTGCTGGCATCGGGTTGCGTGTCGTCACTCTGCGGGAGGTCCGAAGGATTGCGTTAGTCAAGGTGCCGTTGGTGAATCCTGAACTCCTTTCAGTATCCGCAGAGTCGCAGGTCAAAGTGGTGTTGGCTGTTCACAACTTTGAAGGAGAGGCAGCTATTGATCCGGTGAGGTCCTATGCGACCGAGTAGTTTTCTGCTGGCCACCACTGAAACACCAACACAGGAAGCCCCGGATGGGGTGGGGTACTTGACCGGGCGCGAAAGATTTAGGCCCTAGAGACAGAGAGCGAAAGAGAGGGAGGTGTACGCAAAATTGTGCAAGGTACTGGCGGAGTTCAAGAGCTTTGGCGAGGGTGCGGTGGGTTTTTCCAAAGTTGCGGGCAAGAGGCTACGTCTTGTTTTTGCACGTTCAGGCTTCCCGTCGCACTTCTACTCTCTCTGAACCCTGCTCTGATGTTCACCTTGGCCGGCAGCTCGCACATGTCCAGAGGCCGCAATTAGCGACCTATTATCTTTCAGTCGCTGAGGTCGGGAAGCTTTCGGATCTCATCAAGGCCAAATCAAAGCGACATGCCAAGGCAACTTAGAAGCAGCTTCATGCATGTCAGGTTTTGCGAGGTCACGGGACTTCCTCCCACTTGAGCTCAACAGACATGTGTCGCCGGCCTCGTTGTCCCGACAGGCTTCTGCTGGCTGTTGGCTGAATGTGTCTTCTTGCCAGGTTTTGGATTTCTGGAGTGTCGAAAGCTGTGGCCACACTTCTGACCTACCCATTGATCCGGGCGAAGGTCGTGAGTTGCTACTAAGATGGCACCAGGATAGCATGAGGACTGCGGCGACAACGGAGATTTACCTCGCTCATGCAGGCCGTCATTCAGACAACGGGTGGAAATCACTTGGGCTTGTGGGGGATGCTCGCGGGTTCCTTATCTCCAATTGTTTCGAGTGTGTCATGAAACGATGTTCTGCCAAGGCCCAGATAGTAGGACAAAGCGGATGGCTTGGTCTCTATCAAGGTGTCAAAGTCTGAGATCGCGCGATGGAAGGGTTTGCGTGCCACGAGTATGCACGGCCAGCCGAGGTCTGGATCATGAGCTACAAGACAGTTCTTTTCAACTCCTTGATGATGGTTCGGTCCTCGTTTCAGTTAACGCCCTGCCGATTGATCCGCGGGTTCTATTTGTCTTTATCTGTTTGCGGGGTGTTGTTACATTGTTGGCGGGGGGGTGGTGGGGGAATGGTAGTTCCGTTCTGTCTAACGTCTAACGACGTCCATTACCGAGCAGTAGTAGCAGTAGGGCAGTAGTAGTAGTCGTCGTCGTCGCCGTCGTCGTCGTAGTAGAAGTAGTAGCAGCGGAAGTAGTAGTCGAAGCAGTAGAAGTAGTAGTAGTACCAGTAGTAGCAGTAGTAGCAGTAGTAGTAGTAGTAGTAGTAGTAGTAGTAGAGTAGTACTAGTAGTACTGGCGAGTACTAGTCGTGCTTGTAGTTCTCCTGCATTAACCACCCTTGCTATGCTGCTGCTGCTGCTGCTGCTGCTGCTGCTAGTGCTGCTGCTAGTGCTACTGATGCTACACCTCTTTAGACGAGTTTCAGGTTTCAGGTCTTGCGGGTTCAGGGACTGGTGACTGCACAATGTATAATAGTATACAGTAATGGCATACTGGAATACTATCACAGTATACAATAGTACGGTACTATAGTGTTTGAAGAGGCTATTGTACTTGACTTGCGGCTGCTGGGAGCCGGACCCCGAGAACCTTCAAGGCTTTCCCAGCTCTCAAAGACGTATTGTGCTGCCTGATTTTTAGCAAACTATAATAGTGTACTAGAATACCGTACTGTAATAGTATCTTTAATCGTGTGCAAGCCCAAACCCTAAAGCTTAAACCCAACATCCCAAGCCTTGGCGAAGCCGTGCAAGCCTGAAACCGTCGAGCTTAAAGCTTGAACCCGACATCCCAAGCCCTGGCGGAGCACCTCAAAGCCGATACCCGACACTCTCAACAACAACCCAAAATCCGCTCACCGCTCGAGAAAAATCGTTTTCTTGAGCACTGACGCATTGAAGGAACAACACAAAATTTGTTGCTCGCATGCGTCCGATGCCTTCCCGCGAAGCGCTTTTCTCACAACAAACTTCTGTTTTCACCGAAGTCAGAACACAAAGTGCACCGTAAGCACAGTCTGGGGGCCCCCAGAGACACAAAAAGCATGGCAACACCGAACCCCCACACACCCATGCCTCGACCGAAATCCAAAAAATGCCAGTTTATCAGGAAATCCGTAAAGACACGCTGGCGGACACTCGTGCCATCAATTGCAAAACCTTATTTTCGCCTCTTCGACACCACCAAAAAATTAGTTCCAAAGATGAAACAATGAAGAAAAGATGGCCCGAAAACTTGAGCGGCTGCGCAAGGCTGTCTCCCGAAACAAGTACTGCTAAAGCAGAATATGTCGTTTTACCTCGGCAAAACAGCTATTTTGCATAAAATGCACCCCTGCTATCGCGCGGGTCGTTTGGCGTTACCTTTAAGCTGGTTGTCTGACTCTCGACCATGTTGGAGGCGCTGAAGCAGAAGGTCTCGCTTGCACTGATGAGGCGCCTGCTCCAGCTCGGCGTTTAGGGAACGGACCCACGTGCTTGGAGGTGGGATCAATTCCGCGATCGCAAGAGGCGACGTGAGGCGGCGACAGAGCTGGAAGGCAGAGCCGCAACGAAAGCAATTTGAAACGCGCCGCCGCGCTCGGAGATTTGTGTGCGACCCTGCCTGGCCTAGCATCGAGGCTTCCGTGGCTCAGCGCGGAGCTGACACTCTTCCCTTCCGCAAGCCAGTTCGGCAGTACCTTCTGAGATGAAGGTGACGGCATGCTCCAGCCTGGAGATGCCATGGGAGGCATCAGCTCGAGGTGGGCTTTCGATTCCTCTGAAGCTTCCGAAGAAGCCTCAATAGCAAGGTGCCTCTGTTGTTTACATTGATGGGTCATGGTGCTTTCTGCATGATGCTCAGGCATGAGCCCCAGCTTCACACTGAAACACACTGCGCAGCCTCCCAAGAATCTCAGCATGAGGCCCACATTCTCCGTGAAGCGCATCAACAAGCCGATCACCTCATTGTCGGCGTGCACAGCCACAGTCCTAGATCGACGTCTGTCGTAGTGTCATAGACTGATAGAATCCTGTGCTTGAGGCGACGAATGCCATCAAGTAGCGGTTGGCTCCTGGTAGGGGCCGTTGTGGGCCGAGGGCCTTTAGGGGCACAGCAGGCACAGCAGGCTGAAGCGAGCCGAGGCCACCCGAATGCTACGCTGCGAGACTCGGTCGTCTCAGGAGGAAGCCCTGGGCCAGGAGCTGAGAGCAGAGCTGAGTCGCGTCATTGCGAGTCTTCATTGAGCGCGCCTTCCAAAGGCGGCGAGCATCCTGGAGCAGGCTCCTTGGGAGGCCGCCGTATCCACCGCGAAGCATCTTTGAGCTCAAGCCTTCGCGACGGTTGCGAGGTAACACCCGAACTGCTTGATGAGCTGGGCATTACAAGAGTTGTAAGCGGATCAGTCACCAAGATCGAGGACTCACATATTGTTGTTGGTTGTTACTGTACAGTACTTTGGACGTCATGGTAGAGGCTGGTAAGCTTGAGTTGCATGTCTGCATGTCTATATATCATCGTGCGTGTAACTATGTATGCAGCTGCCAGTGGTGTTTAGGACACCAGGTTCCTTAAACGGGCGCTGGCAAATGCCGCAGCAAGCAAAACCATGGCAGAAGCGCCTGCATGGCAGGACTGCTCTGGCAAAGATGTTCCAACACGGCCACGATCTCACAGGCGGAACAGATGTCCCAGTGGTGCGTAGATGGAGTCTGTGGAGCCAGTGCCGCGGTGTCGTGATGAAATTCGATCAAGGTGTCGCTTGCAATCGTGTTCTGTTTTCGATCAAATCGCTGACGATAAAGTGGACGGATATGAACTTGCCTGGGTTGTTCTTCCGATGCATTCTCAACAACGGACAGAGAAGTTTCCGGAAAGATACCGAGCCAGAACCTCATCAGTGGCTTCTTCAAGTCCAACGGTACAACGAGAAGATACTTTTATGACTTGACTTACAGAGTCATGATACGCTTAGTACGACACTTCTGTCCGAAGTATTCGTCTCCATCATCTTCCTTCACAGAAACATGGCACGAACCTGTAATTCGTGGCGCAGCGTGGCGGAGCTCGGTGGAGGGGCGGAAGAGGAGGAGCTCATGAGTTCGATAATATGGGAAGTTTTGGCGCCAGTCCAGGTTGTTCGCAGGTCGTCCAAGGAACCTCTCGTGTGCCGAAACTTTTACTTTCCCAGTTTGCACTTGCTTAGATCTCGCATGAGCCACTTGTGCAGTACTCCCACCAGCAAGGACCGCCAGGAGGCACGGACATTGATGCTGACCGACGGAAAGGGGTCACAGCTTGCGATGCTTGTCTGGAGGTTCCGGTGCTGCTGGCTTCACCGGTCGACCCCTATGCGGAATGTAAGAGGTGCGGCACACGCAGCGTTGCACTTCTCGGATAAATTCATGCACGTCAACGGCACCCTACCGCACACCCTACCGCCAAGGCGTGGCATTTTCGAGGAGTTGCCGTCGCTGAATGCATCCACTGAGCATGACGAGTGGATGCGCAAGGCCAGTCTCGACTTGAGCCTGTTGTTCGCTTGTCTGTCTTGACAGATGGACGGACGGATGGATGGATGGATATGCATGCATCTGTTTGTATTGTATTGTGTTTACGCAGGTATGCCGACCTGCATGCATGCACGTCTGCATGCATGCTGTGCACGTCATGGGTGGTATAAATGCATAGATCCCTGGGTGCATCGATTGTGCAGTAGTACTACCCTAAGCCCGAACCAAAAAGTAACGAGATTCAGCGAGCGGCCATGGTTTTGTAGTGGTAGTGGTAGTGATAGTA
>CAJNDV010033774.1:119821-144821 GCA_905221635.1 Symbiodinium sp. CCMP2456
CTACAACTACTACTACTACTACTACCACCACCACTACTACTACTACTACCACCACTATTACTACCACTACTACTACTACTACTACTCCTACTACTACTACTACTACTACTACTACTACTACTACAGTACTACTACAGTACTACTACAGTACTACTACAGTATTGTTACTACTACTACTACTACTACTACTACTACTACTACTACTACTTACTGTAACCAGAACAAGCACTGGCACCTACCTATGTACCTACCTCCACCTGCCCACCTACTACTGCCACTGCCAGTGCCACTGCCACTACCAGTACCACTGCCACTCTATCCCTGCCACCGCCACCACCACTACCACGACTAGGACGACGACGATGACGATGTGAACAGCCACACCAGCACAAGAAGCAGCAGCAGCACCACCACCAGCAGCAGGAGCGTCGGCCTTCTCTCCTGAATTGAATCTCCTCTGGTTTTTCTCGCTGCCAAGTCTATGCTCCGACCCATCTTGTTCAACCGCCCGTCTGGGGAAGGGCTACCAGCGTAAGGGTCCCCAGCCGCAAGTCCGTCAAAATGTCCGCCCCGGCCTGACGAACCATCGGCTGACATCTCTGAGCCTTTCTTGTCATAGAGCTGGAGCAAGAAGGTGAAAAGATGATGAAGGGTTGAGGAGTTTAGGCGAGCTCATTCTCTCACTTTCTCCATGCGCTCTATTTCCAAGACTGAGAAATGTATCTGGGATATTCTGGGATTGACTGGATGGTTCGGAGAGCTAGATCTGGCATCGGCTCGGGCCTCCGAGGACAACTTAAACGCATATCTTTGAAGTGTTAAAGGCTTTTCCACATCCCGCATGGCAAGGACGACCCCACATGACAGGCTGCTGCTAGGAAGAAATTGAGATGCCTAGCATACGCATCTACGCATCTCTTTGTCTGGGGTTTGGCCCCTGCTTGCTGTTCAGTGCTGGCGAAAGAGACCATGAAATCTAATGACAAACGAAACCTGAACCCGAGCAGAAAGGCTCCCTGGCCTGGAACAACCTCTCTCTATATCCCAAGAGTCTCATGCCTATCGCTTCAGCCTTGCCTCTGGTTCAAAATTGCAACAAACCACAAATCCATGTCGCAATTCTCAAGTAAAGGATTCGGAACCCGAAACCTACTTCACCACCATTCCATAGATCCAGAGTCTGGGGACTTGCAGGGTTTCTGTTGCAGAACCCAAAACGTTCGAACCTTGCTGAGAAGCCTCAGCAGCGCCTGAACCCCGAACGGGCAGTTTCAACCCGATAATTAACACTCGATCATAAGTGTCCTACCCCAACAGGCTAAGCCTAAAACTTTGTTGTTGTAGGGTCCTCAGAAGTATCCATGAATAGGTACGGCTACAGGACCATACAGGAAGTAAGCAAGCTTCTACAAGTGCCAGCTGTAGCAGGTAATAGTAATCAACCCTGAAGGTCCAGAATCTGGTTCTTGTTATGTCATGGCCCTCCGCGCCTGAACCCTCAGCGAATTCCGCAGAACCATCGTCTGTGGAGGGGAGGCGGGGGGGGGGGGGTTTGGCGGGGGCTCGGAGCTCGGGGTTCAAGGTATATAGGCTTTAAGCTTAAGGTTTAATTGCAGCTTAGGTTGTTCTTTATTAGCTTAAAGACGAAGCCTTTTGAGTAGAGTTCTTGACAGGGTTTCGACTCTCGCTCCGAAACTAGTGGGGCGAAGTTCCCAAAGTCACGATGGTTTCATGTGGAGAGCGCTTACAGCACAAGTTTGGGGGTCAGAAAAAATCGGCGCTACTGGCCAGGTCTTTGACCCAGAGTTCATGAACACCGCCCGCAGCGCAGAGTAACGTAACCAACTGTCCTGGGATGGGTGCGATACAGGTAACCACCAGAATCATGCGAGGTAACCAGTCATGAGCTCTGTGCACTCTACTCACTCTACCAGCCCACTTCACGTCTTTATGGGAATAACGACAATCCGGTGGACTTCGTATGGAACACAACACAGACACACAAAAACGACAAAACAAAAGCGATCCATCACGTTCGGACAAACCGTCTGACGCATTGTAAAACAGATCCTATACTCATAGAGGAGGGTGATAAGTCCGATGCACCCTGAATGCTTGCAACTGTTAAACCGCATAGCATGCACTAACAGGATGAGGTCCATCCACATGACTATGACTCTTGCGCTTGTTCTTCGCAGAATTCGTCAAAACGGCTTATTACTTATGCTACAATTGTGTCTAATGGGGGCTACGTAACACTGGGCTACCGCTAAAGTCCCAAGAAGTGAGTTGCTCCAAGGAGCCCCGGTGCTTCACGGGCACCTGGTTCCGCACGACTAGGAGGACGCTCCTGCTTCCAAGGCCCAATAAATTTTGAAACGTATCACGTACGTGGCGGCTCGTCGTGGTGATGCTGTAATATTTCTTATTGCGGACCTACGCTGCGGTCATGGACTGGATTCGGATTTCGGGCTTGATGACTCGAGTCTTCCAAGACGACGGGCCCGACAACTGCCGACAGAATGCAAGGACAATGACAGCCCTAGTAAGATTCCGAAGCGTATTTTCCACGTCATCGCAGGCTCAAACATAAATGCGGCGAGCATTCAGATCTGGTGTCCCATATGCATCTAGAACGATCATATGGAAAGCAACACAGCAACTCGAAAGGCAAGATTCGAGCCATTGAGTTCTTGCGGATACACATGCATCGCTTAGGCCTACTCTACTGGTCGCAAACACCTCTGCCTTGCTCCAGTAATCATGCCTGTGCTCCAATCGATACATGGGCAAGTGCGAGAGCCTACAACTCGCCGAGCAGGCCAAAGGGACGTACTTTGGAAACCTAACCTTCTTTTGCTGCACTGTGTGTCTAAGGCCGCGACCTGTTGACGATGCTAAGGTAAAAGCCCGATTCGGTGAATTTAACAAAAACGATAATCATTGACTCTGCGGAATAGTCCGGAACTGCGAAAGGTCATGCACCCACTTCGTGCTCAGCTTGGAACCATCTGGAGTATATTGGTTGCAGAACAAGCCGACTTGCAACAACATGACGAAAAGGTGGTGCTGAATGTTCTTGCAGAGCACAGATCCGTAAAATCCACAGAGGTTTCGCATGCCAAAAGATGCTGCTGTTCGAGGGTGTGATGCTGAAATCAAGGAGATTGAATTGGCCTGCAAAGTTTCACAAAGCAAGACCTGAACCGCGAGATGCGAAGATACCCGACGCTAACCAACCAGGAAAGAACCCATGAATGGCTAGAAACTCGATGAGAACCGACAGCCACGGTGTTCGCGGTCCGTCTGCGGCGGGACTAAAAGCCAATCTACTCTCGCTCAAACAGGAGGCAAGGGCTTGAGCTGCATGATTGGGAATACGGCTCCTTCCTGTCACCAAACAATACAATCAAGATACACCTAACCTGACGGTCCTTGCTCTGCTGGTGTCGTCGGCGTAATGAATTCCGAACCTGAGCGCTGGGCATACCATCAACCACAATGAGGGCCTTAATGGCAGCAACGGCAAACAGTCCAATTGCGGAGGTTCTCAAGAGTTTCGACTTCCACAGGCCAGAGGGAGCCCGAAACTCAGAAGCTTGTTCCCGAATGCTGATCCGTAGTAACGGATTCAGTGAGAAACTTTAAACATGTTAAGACTCCTAAAGTCCTAAACCCAGGTCGTAAACTTGAACTTTCGCCCAAAATCAAAGCCAGCCCAAACCCTACCCATGGCCCAAAATGGAAAAGGCCACCAAGAGGCTTCAAGAAATGCCCATGACTTTCCACACATTTGCGGATCGTCTCAAGCCTCTGTAGCTTCGAACAATTGAACAGCACAAGGGTGTAGTTGAAGCTTTTTGGGCTCTGGGTTTTGCAACTGTGAAAGGCTGCGGTCTTCAAGCTCGACCTACATGCTTGCGCTTAAGGGAACTTGATGACGAATGCTTCGGAATGCCACGCTCCGGTCCCGCAAGGCTGTGGGTCCTCCATCAATGAGTTTTTTTTTGCAGCTGCCTGCACTTCAAGGTTGCGGCACGGTTTGGGTTGCGGGTTTGCGGATCTGACAGCCTATTACTATACGGCCTGTGCGCACGCGCACCAATTTGCTCCCATGTGCATGCTGCACAGAGACACCACGCACTGCCCTGTTACATTGCTGACGAACCGCCTGAGCATGTTGCGATGTTAACATGTCATGTACGTGTGTACACATGCTGGCAGATGTGCGCCCAAAGGCCTGCGTCTGAGCAAGTTTTACAAGTTACATTATAGTAGATTCTCACCAGCAGGAGGCAACACTATTCGGTTCTTAGAAGTTTAAAATTGACATTTTCTAATAGATTCCCCAAACTCTCTGGGGTGCCGAAATGCGGTGGCAACAGGATGTTGTCTGTGTCACCGGGAGGCTCCGGCACGCGCATGTCCTGTGGCAGTCGGTGTGCTGCCCTGGGCATTTTCGATTACAGTCGCGTTCTTTCCTCGACGGCGTCCTCCGGGCACGCAGCTTTCTAAACTCCGTGCCCTTGGCTGGTGAATGGTATGAACCGTCTCTGCTTGGTTTCATGCTTGTCGTGTGGAAATAAAAGCTGCCGCCTTGTGATCGGTTTTGATCGGTTTGACTCTCCCTAAAGACCTAGCAATACTGCACAATTCGTTCATCTGGAAACTCCGCCTTCATATGGGTCCGACATTGTGCTCCGCCGCAGTGGTGCGCTGATCTTCCCGCTCCGGTCACCGCTCGTGCTGCGGCCACGGTGTGCTTCTTCCGGGGTGCCAATCCTTATTGTTACCTTGCGGTGCTCTTCGAATTATTCCGCGGTCGGTGCTCTTTCAATGTTTGACGTCTAGACTGGCGCAGTTTGACTATGGACCCGCTGTAGAAAAGTTTGGGCATGGATCTCTGCTAACTCTATGTGTAAATTCACAAGAGAACTACCAAAGATAATGCTGCACAATAATGTGTTTTCGCTGAAGCTCCAGTCTTCAACTGAATTTGCGATGGCTGGGGCGAGGCGTCGGGTAGTATGCCGGTCAATCCGCTCTATAAATGTACAAAAAATTGTGCAGGCACTAGCAGCATACATTGGTGTACTGTGTTTATACATGGGTACTGGCTCTTCAACTTTGTGTTGGCTTTGTTGGTCAAGTTGGCCGTTGCGGAGAGGCACAAGGCGGTGCTGGTCCAGTCCCTTTCCAATGGACTGCTCTTTTTCACATGTGTACAGGTATGTATGCGCATATGTTTATACACAGACATATACATAATAACATATATATATATATATGTAGAGGTATAACTATGTTGTCAAGTCCGTTGCAGGCTTTGCTCTCCATCCACGCATTCACTCTTCACCTTTGGCTCTCAAAGGTTTTGCAGGACAGCACGTATGGGACTCTATCGAGCTGCTCTTGCTTCTGCTACACAAGTTTCTTTCGCGCGATTTGGTGCTGCTTCTAAACTGCTCCAATATTTATTCAGTCTTGTTCCTGATGCACAAACTCCCTACTGCCGTTCGGGCAACTTACTCATTGTTCTCAAAAATGCACCAGTCCTGCGTTTGCCCGTCCCTTCAGAGTGGTTTCTTGGCTTGTCGGCAGCAGCGCTAGAAAAAAAACAATGGTCAAGTGGCATGGCCACCGGTCTGTATAATTACCTGGGTGGTGGTCGTCGTGCTGGTGTTCATACTGACACTAGGACTCGTCGTCATCTGCACACCATGAGGTAGTATTCTTGATCAGAAGGGCGTGCCTACTGTCGCCATGGTAGGAAGCTCATGACATACATAGTACATATAATACAACTTAACATATTATATATATATACATACGTATACATACACACACATCAATGTGTATAATTATGGTCTATCCATTTACCGTTCGGTGAACGCCTTCAGCATCAGGGTTGTGCAGTTTTCATAGGACATTGCCGGCGAGCAGCGGCCCTTGTCGAGGATTTTCGAGATCATACAGGTATCCGATCCGCTCCTTCCGACACTTGGAACATTCAGGTAAGGATCGTGGAGCCCTGAATCACCACGGATACAACGGCTCGGGGGTTGGTTGGGCCACAGTCATGTGAACTATACTGCTACGAACATCTGCGTGGTCCTTGAGATCTGTAAGACCAACACCAGGAAAACAAGCGCATCCGTTCAAAGCTGCTCAGCACAACAACACAGAAAAAGCAGGCACACGGCACATTTTGTCCGCACGTCCGATTCACAGCTCCGCATCAGGTACGGGAAGGCTGAAACTGGCAATGTTGCAATTCTAGCAACATTACGCGTTCATCGGACGAACCATCATGATGTTTCTAATTAATTATGAGCCTTGCATATACTTCGAGGTTGACAATCTGCGTTCCAGATCTGTAGCCCCCTAAATGTGCCTCAAGCACCACTTGTACTTCAACTTCTACAAAGGGTCTAGCTTAAGCAACTGTACTGCCTACTCGATAACCCCAAACATGTAGAAAACATCGCTCGTGAGCAAGGACCTGGTCGTAGCAATACTAATAATTACTTGTAGTACTCAATTACAAAAAGAAGAAGAATAAAGGCAACAGTAAAGCGATAATTGCGATGCAAATGGTAATGCACAAAGCACAAACATCGGTAGGGTTCCCATGGTTAAAGGATGGCGCAAGTCGCCTGTCTTCCTGTTCTTGTGAACGTCAAGTCAAATGAATTTCCGTTAGGCCACTGCTTCGGGAAACCAAGAAATTACAAGGGCTCCTCGCTTCAATACCTCCCAACACCCCGCCTATATGACAACACACACGGCCAACAAGCAAAGTCAGGAGCTAGGCTAATGTAGTGCATGCCGCATTATCTTTGCAGTTTGCCTTGGGGATCAAAGAAGGTCTATTGCCAGTTCCGAGTTTGCCGAGTAAGGCAGTGAGGCCCATCTTGGATAAAACCGGTAACCCTACGTTTGGTGTATAGGAAAATGAAACAAAAACAGGTGGTGCCGGACAGAGTCTTGTGTTCCGGCCCGTAAGTAACACTTCATGCGGCAGCACTTCCGACAAACATAACATGAAATGTCCCGAACCAATTTTTTCAATCCTTCAGCGCAAAACAAGACCCCAGGCATTCAGCCGCTAACCCACAAGTGTTGTGTTTTGCTAGCAAGGACGAAGCACGCACTGCAGGGTATTTGAGAAAACTGCAGGCAAGTTTTCGAGGGTCTCACATTGAAAGCCCACATGTTGGCACGAAAGGCATTCTACACAATTACAACTCCCAGACTGTAGGGTTTATAGGTGTGGGGCTAGATTTTCCTGAGTTTAGGGTTTACATACAGCTTCAACAGCAGGGTTGATACCTGGAGCATGTAAGAATCTACGAGCAGGAAGCTCTGACTTCCTGACGGGCACGGCGAGCTCAACCTGTCGATCCCAGCCGGCGCAGTTGAGAGCTTTCTTAACCTTCCCTGGTTTCCTAAAGGCACTGTCGGATGATAGTTGCTACCTCTAGGTTGTGAGCTCTAAGCTCAAAATTGTGTTACGGTGGGATAGACAGCGCAACATGCGGCCTTGCACCATCTAGTAGATGCAAAGAAAGCACCACCGCACCCCAGCCTGTCCTGCGAAACCTAGGCAGGATCCTGCCGCGAGCATCATGAGCATCAGCTGGCCTTGGCATGGGTCATCGGGAGTTCCAGCAACAGGTACTTGTACAACACCGCCTCTGCACTGGTTTGGCGTCTGGGCATCAGCTCGTCCTAGGATTCATGTTCGGGTCAAGAGTAGGACACAAAACCACAGATTTTGTCCTGCAGTGGCCACCGCAGGACACAAGCGTTGCTCCTGAGGACACATAGGACACCAGGCCGGCACCAGCTGATGCTCATGATGCTCGGAACACCAAGGCCGGCTGATGCTCTCGTCGTGGGCTTGGCTCCGAGACGACACGTGTTGCTGGTATTCTGGATCTTGATGTTTCGATGCTCATGCAGCAACCAGCGGTGACCAGGCCCGCCGCTCGAGCATCTTGAACATCAGGTGCTGCTGGCCTGGTGTTCGGGGCATCACGGCCCCAAACATCATGAGCATCAGCTCGTCCTGGCATGGGATCATCAGGACAGAAAAACCACTGCTTTTGCCCCCTGCAACAACCAACGGTGGCCAGGCACAGGGCGAGAGCATTTGGGGTCCTCGTATTTGAGGCATCATGGCCATGGCGAGCATCATGAGCATCAGCTCGTCCTGGCCTGCGGTCATCAAGCACAACAACCACCGAGAGCATCATCTCAAGAGCAGGACATAAAACCAGCGCATTTGTCCTGCGGGGCGGCGAGGCAAACGGCGAGAGCATCATGAGCATCAGCTGGTGCTGGCCTGGGTCCTGGTGTTCGGGGCCTGCGGCGGCACAGAGCGAGAGCATCATGAGCATCAGCTGGTGCTGGCCGGGGGTCCTGGTGTTCGGGGCCTGCGGTGGGCAGGCACAGAGCGAGAGCATCATGAGCATCAGCTGGTGCTGGCCCAGGGTCCTGGTGTTCGGGACCTGCGGTGGGCAAGCGCAGAACAAAGCATCATGAGCATCAGCTGGTGCTGGCCTGGGGTCCTGGTGTTCGGGGCTTGCGGTGCGCGGGCACAGAGCGAGAGCATCATGAGCATCAGCTGGTGCTGGCCTGGGGTCCCGGTGTTGGGGCATCACGGCCCCCAAGCATCATGAGCATCAGCTCGTCCTGGCCTGGTGTAATCAAGAGTAGTAACCAGTGGTGGCCAGGCACACGGCGAGAGCAGCCGGGATCCTAATTAGTGTTCGGGGCATCGTGGCCGCCAGCATTCGGGGCCTCACGGCCATGGCTCGAGCATCATGAGCATCAGTTCGTCTAGGCCTGGTGTCAGCAAAAGCAAGGCACAAAAGCATCATGAGCCTGGTGTCCTGGTGTTCCGTCCCGCCTATTGCGAAGGTTCAGGATGTAAGGTGTAGGGCTTGGCAAAACACGAGTTTAGGCATTAGAATGCTTGGGTGTGCGGGATTTAGAACGTGCTCTATTTCGGGCCTGAAAAGGCTTCAGTAGGTTTCGCGCCGTTCTCAAGTTAGCTTTCGGGCCTCTATGCTGTAGTCACCGACTTACGAAGGCCCCTAAACCCTAACACCCGGGTTTCAAGGGCTTCTTTCGGCTTCGTGGGCTCCAAAGCCGCGGGAGGTTTGTGGTTTGGGGCTTACGGTACTGTAGGGGCCGTAATAATTCGAATACGGTTTTGGGGCAAATTCTACTACAACTATAACAAGGAACACCCAGAATATTCTAATTGTTAAGTTGTTAAGGTCACTAGATTTAAAGCCAAGCCCCAAGGCCTTACACCTTAGAGCTTAGATGGCTTAGAGCTTCAGATATGTGAAGTCGGTCTTGCACTTGTCCTGGAGTTCTGTGCCCCTAAACCCTAAACTACCCTAAACTCTAAACCCTAGGCCCTAAACCCTAAAACCCTAAACCCCAAACATGACCCATGCCCAAACTCCCAAGCACGATGAACTAGCAACCAGCGGGGTGAGCTGTCGTGGGACGAGGACAAGTAGCACTGCGAGTAGTAGTAGTAGTAGTAGTAGTAGTAGTAGGAGCAGCAGCAGCAGCAGCAGTAGCAGCGATACGACGAAGGCGAACTGCGGCCCGGGCAGAACGCAGTTTTCGTTCAGAGTCAGGAAGACTGGATGCACCGTTTTGGGGTGTAATGGGCCCAGGGTCTGGGGATTTAGGGTTTTGGGGTTTTGGGGGTTTGAGGATTACAAACAAGCTCAGGCTGGAAAGGCTTATGGTGGAGAGTCAGAACATCGCGGATGTTGTGAAAAAGACAACACTAAGTTGTCCAAGCCAGGCCTCTTCCAGCCAGGCTCCGAACCCCTAAGCTCGAAGCCCGAAGCCAAGCCTCTACAAGAACTTCTAAAACCTTACCGACACCCGTACCAAAACCCATCAGCAGGGTTTAGGGTTTAGGGCTTAGGAACCCCCCCTCCCAAAAAAAGGGTGCTCTTCCAAACCCCCTAAGAACCCGGAGGCGGCCTTGGAGTAGGAGAGATGCCACGCCACAGCCTGACACAGGGGAAGCCTTTACAAGACGAGGGTAAGTTTAGGGTTTTTTTCCCTCTCGCATGAATGAGGATTGTACACACGGCGAGGTGTAATTGGAGGTACGACATGATGGCAAAAGGACTAGACAGCTCGAAAAGTTGCCCTCCAAGTTTGAAGGGCTCAACTCGACCCATTCTTCTCGAACAAGTCAACATGCACTCAAGCAAAATGCATAAACTTAGGGTTTCGGGTTTGGGGTTTTAAGTTTTAGGGTATAGTTTAGGGACTACGGCTTTAAAGGTCTCGAGGGCTTCCTCTCAGGGCTGCTATTAGGGTTACACAAAGGGCTACTATCCATATAAACGGTTTCATGAAGGTTGTGTCGGCCAGGGCTCAAGCATCACGAGCATCAATTCGCCCTGGCTTGGGCGTCTCAAGCATCATGAGCATCAGCTCGTCCTGGCCTAGGGTCATCAAGAGCAGGACACAACAACCAGCGCCTTTGTGGCGAAGCAGACGGCGAGAGCATCATGAGCATCAGCTGGTGCCGGCCTAGGGTCCGGGGGTTCGGGGCAGCACGGCCACGGCTCAAGCATCACGAGCATCACCTCGTCCTGGCCCGGGATCATCAAGAACAGGACACAAAAACCACTGGTCCTGCGGTGACACAGCGAGAGCATTTTGAGCATCAGCTGGTGCTGGCCCTGCGGTGGCCAAGCAGACAGCGATAGCATGATGAGCATCAGCTGGTGCTGGCGGGGCAGCTCGTCCTGGCCTAAGCCCATCAAGAGCACGACACAAGAACCACAGCCTTTGTCCTGCAGCAACCAGCTGTGGCCAGACCTGCGGCATATCATCATGAGCATCAGCTGGTGCTGGCCTGGGGTCCTGGTGTTCGCGACATCACGAAGCATCATGAGCATCAGCTTGTCCTGACCTGGTGTCGTCAAGAGCAGGACACCAAAGCATTATGAGCGTCAGCTTGTGCTGGCCTGGGGTCGTGGTGTTAGGGGCATCACGGCCACGGCTCAAGCATAAGCTCTGGTATTTATACAGCCAAAAGCTAAATGACATTTCTCTTCCGCGTGCAAAAAAGTGCTTCCGTGCAGCTCTTGGAACCACTTGCTTCCGCAGAACCCTTCCGCAACATGTTTTCGCTGTCCGCTACGTCGCACTATCTTTCCTTCGGCAGGTGCTGTTGTCGTCAGTAGTCTTTACGCGACCCGTTTCAGGCTGCGGTGGCCAAGCACACGGCGAGAGCATTATGAGCATCAGCTGGTTCTGCCCTGGGGTCCTGGTGTCCTGACCTGAAGTCATCAAGAGTAGGACACAAAAGCCGCCGCCTTTGTCCGGTGGTGGCCAAGCAGATGGCTCACGCATCATGAGCATCAGCTGGTGCTGGCCTGGGATCGTGGTGTTTGGGGCTTCACGGCCACTCTCAAGCATCATGAGCATCACCTCGTCGTGGCCTTGTGTCAAAAGCATGACATAAAAACCACTGTCTTTGTCCTGCGGTGTCCAAGAACACGGCGAGAGCACCATCAGCACCGGGTCAGTAAGACCCCGAGCACTAGCAACGCCAGGCCCACCACGATAGCATCACGAGCATCAGCTGTCCTGGTCTCCAAGCGAGGCTTCTTGTTTGCTTTCTTCTTCGGTACAGCAGTGAGCAATGCGCTCTAGATTTTAGTTTCTCCATCGTAGAACTCTACTCTGAAACGTCTCTCTACATTCGCGCTGCAGGGACACTTTGCCAGCCTCTTTACGGAAGCGGAATCATTGCGCCGTGGTGAGAAAAGGAATCACAATGGCGAGAAATCGAGACAAGCCTCAAGCTGAATCTCCCTGCGCCCACTCGAAAATGGAAACATCTGAGATGATGTCCCTTTAACATACAGCAATGGCAAGACTGCTTAAGCTCACCGAACAACCATTGAACCATGAATGATCGATGTGGGATGGGTTCGGGCACGATCCTTCACGATAGACACCGACCCGTGCCTGCAGGATATGCTCGCATACCACTGACTCTAGCCCTTAACCTCGGATAAAGAGTGGGAGTCTCGAAGCACGGTCCAGGACAGTGCTAGGGATTTGGAGTCACAACCAAACTCCGGCATGTGCCTCGCCTCAACCTGATCCGCACGTCGCCAATGTCAACACGTCCCCGCCAAGGCCTCGTACAATAACTGTGTGCTGAAGTTCGCGGAGCACCTGGATGGATTGCACAGAATGCCGTACAGAATCGACTGTGCTTGCTCATCAACCTGCATGAGGAAAGGGGCAGATAGATGTGAAGTGCACATATTGTCCGTGCCTATAAAGACCCCCCCTCACCCAAGCAACCCCGGGCCTCTGAGCTCCCAGACCATACCATAACAGTACAGCTCAACATTTCACCAGTGACACTCGTCAGATCTCAGTACCACCGGCTCGCAGTGTTGCATCATCAGCACCATCACACAAGTTACCACCATCCTCAAGAACATTAACACCATCGAAAACACCACAAGCATTGTTGTCTCATTATCATCAAGACAACAGTCGTGTTCACAGCAACACAACACTGTCACGGGCGCCTCTGTGTCCCAGGTCTCCACGCAGAGCCTAGCTCTGCCTTCCTGCAGAAATTTGAAGGCCGAAGCTGAAAGCAATCAAAAGGAATCTCAATTGCACGCCAACGGACCCTACCCCCCAAAATCATTGCCAGAGTGCCTTAAGCCAAGGGTCTTTTTGCCCAGGCTTCGGCCAAGGCGAGGGCTTTCGAGTCGCTGCCAAGGAATGGCAGAACCTGTCTGCCAGATCCACTTTTTGCTCTTCCTGCCCACGCAAAGCCAAGGCCTCGCGCCTCCAAAGTCCTGACCTGAGAGCTGTCATGGCCAATGGTGCGAATGGTGCCTGCGGACATGTCCCAGCCGGAAATCGTTTCAGGGCAGCTTCTAGCGCTCGCATACTCGTCGGTCTGCGGCATATAGTGCACTGGCCTAGAAAACTGCAAAACCAGTGCTCATTGCATGGAACTTGCGGCCCCCATCTCGGTCCAGTCCAGCCACTGCGTGAGGGATGCTTGTTGGAAGTACGACGCAGGTCTCGCTCCTCCCTGCTGCAACATAAATTCACCGTGCAACAGATGATCCAAGTAGTTGCCGCTCAGCTCGACTTCGCCGGGTGCAGTTTGCTCACTTGGTGGAAAGTCGGTAGCTGGTCCCTCCATTATGGGACCGGCACTCGGAGCATCGAATTCCGGGTGCCAACAGTTTGGAAGAGGGAGGGTATCTAGATCTAGTGCACACTTGCATGCGCTGCCAGGCGTCCTTCTCATGCCGCGAGTCATTGAACCGTACTTAACGAAACGCTTTTGACTTAAAACTCAGTGCATGTGCTCTGCAAGGCTTCAGTGCTGCATTTGAACTGAAAAACTTCAAACTTAAAACGCTTGAGCCGCACCAACACACACCAAGAACTCACGCAGAAGAACGCACTGCTGTTCTGCAGCGACCATTGAAAACTATGCTCCCCGTCCCGAAAAGATCGGACCAAAACCATCCAAGATCACCGAGCTGGCGCACTAGCTTCTTCTGCACCACCCGGAAGCTGCTGCCGCTCAAGTCGCTCAGATGGCGGGTGAGATGGTCTTCTAAGCTGCACGAGCTGCTCTCGAGTCTCCACAGCTTTGGGCCCTTAGCAGCTGACCTGGGCGGTGTCGGCTTTGGCTTTGTGGTTCGGGGTCAAGGTGCTGAGTTTAGGAGCTGATGCTTCAGGCACAGTGGGAATGGTGGTTCAATGATTTGGGGTGGGGAAACGAGGCCATCATCTCATCGGTGATTGGAAGCTTTCGGACATGAGGCCCACCAGCTTCAAATTGCAGGGCCTCGGTAAGACCCGTGGAAGCCCACCTGCCACCAGTGTGAGGCAGCCACAAGGTGGCCTCCTTCATATTCACAGGTGGAGCAAAAAGACATCAGGAGGGCAAAAGAGGTGCTGACCTTACTTCCGACCAACACAGCAGCAAAGCCTTTGAGTCTGAAGCCTCGCCAGCCCGAACCCCTACCGCTCTCATCCCACCAGAACTGGGACAAATGCCTGCGAGCTTGCTGCGAGTGCAGAAGGCTTCAGGCTGATGATCAGATCCTGCCATGGCTAGAATGGACGGTGCTGGGCTGGGTTTTGAAGGCTCACGGATGTTCGAGGCTATCGGGGACTTGGGTTCAGGATTGGGCTTTCAGTTCGCGGGCGGGTTTGGGTAGTGTGCAAGCAGCGCAAATGCACGCAGCCCTGGCCCGAAGATCCTCTATGCCCTAAATCCGCGTCTCCTTCTGGGAGATCATCCGCCAGTGCTTAGGAAGCTGCACAAAAAGATCCTGGTGCGCTTTGGAGATTTGGTTCGACATGTTGGTGCAGGAAATCCTGCACCACGTCACGGAGCTGTCAGTGCCGCTGTCTTGCTTGCTGCGACTGGCACACTACGGTGTTGGAGCCTGCCTGGCCTGGAATACCGTCAACCCCAAGGCCCATACCCTAAACCATCCTAAACCCGAAAGCCTACAAACCTTCGGTATGCCAGGTTCGCAGACCAGAAGCAGACTGGGGAGCTGGCATGTCTACTTTGAACCAACGTCACAACGTTCCTTGGTCAAGGCTTTGGGCTTGCGAGGCTCAGGGTTTCGGCCTCCGGTTTAGGGCTCGTCAAGTGTGCGGCATAGGGCTTTGAGGCTTAGTGCATGTACTGCGTACTCCGCCATAATCATGTGGTTAGACTCAACTCAAGGTATTAAGCGGAGACGATCAATGATAAACCGAAAACGCTGAAACCAGAAAGTAGATCGAACATGTGAAACTTTCTGTCAGCTTGAGACCCTACCGGTTATCCCGTTAAGCTATCAGCCGTAACTTTCTAAAACCAAAACCTTAAACTACCCAAAAAAACTCCAGTTGACCTTGCAAGCCGTACTGTCTAAACTTCAAGCATCAAACTCCAAACCTGAATACCAAAACCCTGTCGAGCCAGGCACTTGCACGCGTTCTGGTGCGGACCTTGCATGATGCCCAACGCCAGGAGGGCTGTGCATGCCTGGGTTTTGCTTATTGTTTGAATGCCTTGTGTTCCAAAGCCAAACAGTGGGCCAAAATGCCCGGGTCAAGGAAAACCTGCAGGTTTTTGGATTGTGGTGTAAAGCGCTATTACAGGGTCTAGGGCTTACTTTTCTTCTTGCATACTCGGAAAAAGCAAGCCTTTGGAACATGCTGTTGTTTAGGCTGTCAGGTTGTTAAAACATAAACAAGTGGTGAAATCACAGAACGTCACTACATTGTCACTATACAACCACTACATTCCATGAAAGCACATCCCGCAGCCCTAAAGTCGCGACCGTAAGCTCCGAAAGCTGTCAAGCCTCGACACCCTCACGATCTGCCGACAGCCACGTATCTCGGCAGAGCACAAATCCTGAAAGGCCCTACAACTGAAAGCCGAAAGGCGTTGGTGAGCGGCGCCTTCCCGCCCACTGCCTGCAGCACCTTTGTAGGAGCACCAAGCAAAGCGGCAAAGTAGACTTATTGTTTTGAAGCCAACATGTCATGATGGTGTTGCTTTACGGAGACTGCAAGGGCTGCAAGGAAGGGGGCACATAAAAGAGAGATATGGACTGATGGATAGAGGAGCTCTAAGAGTTTCTTGAGGCTTTAGGCCCGGCCTTCGTGACGGCCCGGGCCTGGGCCTTCTGCTCTTCCTGCCAAGGCACAAGCACAGCAGGGCAAGGCTGTGACATAACTTCATTTCATGAAAGCATCTACCTCACCATGTCATGAAGCGCAGCGCAAGCTTTCGGGTTCCTTGCAAACTCACATCTATGGGGTGGTGATGTGTTGCGTAGCTTTCATACGACGGACTACCTATAGCGAAATCTAGTCTGTTGAAGTTCTTTTGACACAGGCTTGATTTTTGCTCGCCTGGCCAGATCTGTTGAAGTCCTGCTACTTGAACCTCCTCCTCCTCTACAAACGCCCAAATCGTCCTCTGAGAGCTTGGGCTGTGCAGCAGGCACCGGCGACGAAGAGGCTGCCGCTGGTGCATGCCCGGCACACGATAGAATATTACCTGCACGGGCTCGTGAATGGTCAGAACTGGATCTACAGCCTGACATAGCCCGGCAGAAACCCGCATCGACGCGGTTTTGGTTCGGGACCGGGACCCACGGATTCATGAACTGCAGATCAACATTCGCCAAGGAAGCCAACCTTTGACAGGCAACTTGCTGCCCCCTAGCCAGGAGCCTGGAACCACGGCCGGATCGCCGGAATGCTGCATCCTGTTCTGCAGTCGTGTAGACGGTATCATCACCCTCAGTTTCGAGGGCATGAATGACTGCATTTCAGGAGCACATACCCCGACCTCAACCGTCTCTGCTGAACCTGGCTTCTGCTTTTTCTGGGACTCCATGATTTCCAAGGTGTAGCTCATGTACTCGCAATGCCAGTTGACGTCTGCGGAGCTCTTCAAGCCGACAATTATAAACACTGCTGGAATCGTGGACCAGTGCGGAGAAGAAGACAAAAACCGCTCGAAAAAGGAAAGAAAGCAACTCCAGGATTGGTCACAGGAACCCTTGCTGCCTGGGCACGACTCCTGAGCTTCGGAGGGCCGGAGAGCTGCGGCAGCTGCATGAAACCTGGGGAGGCTGTTGAACTTATTTCCGACTGCTGCCCGGAACCAAACAGAGTGGACAACTGGACTGTTCTTTATGCCGGTAAGATGGTACGCCAAGTGGGCAACTTCTTGCTCAAACCTCGATGAACCGAGTCCCCCTAACACCTCTCAGAACCAAGTCTCGCAAGAAGTGTTCCTGCTGTTGCGCTTGCTTGCCGAGTAGCTTGTTGGGTGCCTGACTGGGAGAGAGAGAGAGAGAGACTCTGCTCTGCTTAGACGGCTTAGGCATAGAATGTGAGCAAAACATAATCTGTTTGGAAGAAGCCATAGCCCAACGAAGGAACGAACTACGTGCACCAAACACTGAGAGCTAGAGAGACACGGAGAGGGCCAAGGGTAGAGAGAGAAAGACAGCTAAAGAAAGAACCAGATAAATAAGTAAGTGAGAGCAACAGCGAGAGGATACATAATTCATGGGCCTTCGTGCTGTACTGCACAATGCCTTCCGCAAAACACCAACCGAGATCCCGTGACCTTGAAGCATGAAATGGAAGATGTCTCCTTTCAGCTTTTGGGGCAAGTCTGAGTCCGGATTGCGAGGGAATCGCTGCATGTGCCTCAATCCTCTGTCGGTAGCAGCCAACTCCCAAGACCGCAACTCCGGAAGCTGGAGCCATTGGAGCCCATCTACTCCTCGAAGCCCCCCACACAATGGCCCCAATGCACGCCTCCGGATGATGCGGACCGTGCCTGTGGCAAATGGGCAGGTGCGGGGCATGTGCTTCGGGGACTGCCTGCCTCCCTCCCCCCTGCCGCATGAGATCAACAGCACACCGTCACATCACTGAAAATCCAAATCTTTTCAGACCACGCTTCGCAAGCAGTCTGACACTCCAGCTGCCAGGGCTCCGGCCTCTGGATCGGGAGCCTGTCTCTTTTCGGAGCAAGGACAATCCAAGAACTGACCGATGTCAAAGGTAAGGGAGGAGCATCAACTGCACAGAAAAATCCACTTCCAAAGCCCAAGGCCTAACACACATAATAGCTCACATAATCATACGGCAACGCGAAACAACATATGATGCAAAACGACATGAGATGCTGCTGACTGACATAAGACGGCATCATTCGGTTTCTCGGGGTACGAGACAGCCTCACGTGGTGCAATATACATCATGTGGTGTGGTCGAGGTGTACATACTTGAGCACATGTATTGATAAGATGCAACACAATGGAATTGAGCCTGCTATGATATCTCCATTGCGTCAGTATTCAAAATGATGCACGGCAGAGCACTCGGGCGGCGAGCGCTCTACCGGCACCCTAAGTTTTGACAAGCGCCTGCTAGATCTCAAGTTTTCTGTACATGCAAAACTGCAGTCCGAGATGCGTAATGCGAAGGAACAAGCTGTTGAAGCATAGTAACACCGCGCAACACAACACTATAGTATTATACTGAATGAACATCATAACACGGTAAAAGTCACAGTACATCGAAAACAACACAAAAGAATACACCTGGAGAAAATCTAAAGGCCACACTGTCACTCAGCAGTAACTGTAAGGTTTGAACTGCACATACCAGGTTCAACCGTGAAACGAATACACATACACATACCTACCCTGCCTGTCTACATACATACGTACGTACATACCTATGTAGGTACAAACACACACATTTTCACACAAGTTTAGCACCCGACTTGTTCTGGGGGGGGGTCGGCTAGGTTTTAGTGTCACCTCTGAAACTCTGGCACTCTGGCGAAAAGCCGCAAACAAATAATGGGATGCCAACCTCAGACCTCCGAAAAATATGCGACTGGCCTGAAAAGGCATGGATCCTAGACTGAACATTCTGTGAAAGGCTTGGCCTTAGGCCTTCCGGTAGCTAAGGCATTCACTGGTAAATCAAACCTGACCATTACCAGGAAGGACGGTATAGATCAATTCAAACAACATCTCGGACAAATTGAACTAGCTTGGAAAACTGAAAAACACAAGGAGGTCAGCTGATTTCGCAAGGTGCAACATGAATAACAGGTACATAGAGAGAGCGAGAGAAAGAGTGAGAGAGAGACCGTGACACGAAGGGCGAGAGTGTGTGTGTGTGTGCGCGTACCAAGACCCTCGATCATGGCAAGATGCTGCTGTCCACACGCCGAGCCCGTTGGAGCATCCTGCTGCAGCTGCTTCAGCGCGACGTACGTCGTGGGGAAGAGGCCTGTGCCAGTAGGCCAGTTCTGCTGATTTGAAGAGGCTCCTGCGTTGAGTTGCATGACAGCATGGGGGGAGGGGCAAAAGGGAGGGTGGTGCCCGTCGAGGTGATGCCATCCTCGCCTGCCAGCGCCTTCCAGCAACCCGATGCGTTTTCCAATGCGCTGGATCGTTATCAAGGGTTTGTTGCAGCCTGCTGGATAGACTTGACGCTCACGGCTTCTGCTGCCGCTTCCGTTTTCCGCCTCCTCTGGCAGAGACCGGCTGCCTGATGCCGGAACAATCGCTCCCTTCTGCGGGGCCAAATCCAAAGGCATCCGACAATAGAAAGATGCCAGCCCTCCAACTGAGTTTGCAATATACTTCTGGCTGAACTACTGCTCCCCACAAATGACTCCCATGATCTTACGACGGCCGCAAAGACTTGTTTCGCGAGGAGTCGGAGCGGCAAGCACGCTTGAGCTGACTTCTGCGGGTTTTTGAAAGGTCCATAGAACGCCGGATATATTTCTGAAGCAAGGATCCACTACTCTGAATCCTTCAGACAAGTGCTTCGAAGGTGATTGCCTTCTCTAACATCCAATCCCGACATACCGGGCAGTTCTGGCTCTGTACAACACCCACTTTGCCTTTGGAGGAGTCACGATGGCGAATGCCATAGCCTGGGTCCGCCGTCACAAAAATGGCAAACTCGGATATGCGCGATCCAACACAGAAGATGAGAAAGCAAATGGAAATATGGCAAAGCGCATTAAGACGTGATGAAGCATATTATAGCATACATGTTATACGCTCACACAGCCGGCGATGTGATGTCATGTGGCACATAATCCGCAAGCTTCGGGTACATGATATGCTTTGATATGCATGTGACTCTTTGGATAGACAGACAGATAGATAGACAGACAGATAGATAGATCCACAGTGGTTGTGGCTTTGCTTGGCTTGATCGGGGGGTGGGGGGTCGGGGGCGCAGAGGGAAGCTTGCCCCTCCCTTCACAGGCACACCTGCCAATGTCCTTCAATCTTCCAGCATGTCCCAAGAAGGAGTAGTAGTAGCAGTTGTTGTTGTTGTTGTTGTTGTTGTTGTTACTGTTGTTACTGTTGTTGTTGGAGGAGGAGCAGCAGTATCAGTAGCAGCGGTAGCGCAACAGACAGCAGGTGGCAAGTAGCAGCAGCCGCAGCAGTAGCTGTAGCAGCAGCACCAGCAAGAGCAGCAGAAGCAGAAGCAGTAGCGGTAGCACTAGTGGCAGTAGTAGTAGTAGTAGAAGAAGTAGAAGTAGAAGTAGAAGTAGTAGAGTAGTAGTAGCAGCAGCAGCCGCGGCAGTAGTAGTAGCGGTAGTCGTAAGAATAGTTCAGCAAGTAATACTGATAGTAGTAGTAGTAGTAGTAGTAGCAGTAGTAGCAGTAGCAGTAGCAGTAGTAGTAGTAGTAGTAGTAGTAGTAGTAGTAGTGGTGGTAGTGGTAGTAGAAGTAACGGCAGCAGTCGATTTGCTGTCAGAGATGGGCGCATCCATTTTTCGCCCCCAAACGTAGCCACGCAAAGACGTTTTCGAACGTTTGTGCCACGGAAGGAAGGAAGGAAGGAAGGAAGGAAGGAAGGAAGGAAGGAAGGAAAAAGGAAGGAAAGACAAAGGCACGAAAGAGAAAGGAAGGAAAGGACAAGGAAGGAAAGAAAAAGGAAGGGACAACAAAAATGAAGGAAGGAAGGAAGGAAGGAAGGAAGGAAGGAAAGAAGGAAGAAAGGAAGGAAGGAGAAAGGAAGGAAGGAAGCGGCAGCAGCAGTAGTAGCAGTGGCAGTGGCAGTGGCAGTGGCAGTAGCAGTAGCAGTAGCAGTAGCAGGAATAGTAGTAGTAGTGGTAGTAGTAGTTGTTGTTGTTGTTGTAGTAGCAGTACAGCAGCAGTAGTAGTAGTAGTAGTAGTAGTTGTTGTTGTTGTTGTTGTAGTACAGTGGTAGTAGTAGTAGTAGTAGTAGTAGTAGTAGTAGTAGATGGTAGTAGTAGTAGTAGTAGAAGTAGTAGTAGTAGTAGTAGTAGTAGTAGTAGATGGTAGTGGTAGTGGTAGTAGTAGTAGTAGTAGTAGTAGTAGCAGCAGTAGTAGTAGTAGTAGTTGTTGTTGTAGCAGCAGCAACAAGAAGTAGTGGAGGTAAAATTTTAGTAGTAGCAGCAGTAGCAATAGCAGTAGCAGTAGCCGAAGCCGTGGCAGTGGTAGTAGCAGTGGCAGTACCAGTAGCAGTAGCAGCGGTAGTAGTAGTGGTTGTTGTTGTTGCTGTTGTAGTTGTACTCCTCGTACTCGTACTAGTTCTAGCGCCAGTACCATTACTACTACCAGTCCCAGTTCTAGTACATGGAGGGAAGCCTAGGCGCGGTGTTCATGAATCTTGCTGCACTTGCGGGAAAGCACGGTGGGCATGCGCCTGAATCCGCCAGCACTTGGGGAAGCAGTTTGGTGTGCTACTGTCCCGCAAGTAGTGAAAAATTGTGGCTGTCCACAGGGATTTGGCAGTAACAGATTGCCCGCCCGGTCTTGGTGGTCTCCCGGTGGTCTCCTGTCGTGGTCGTGGTCCTGGTGGTAGCGGGTATTGTCGTGTGCTTCTGGGTCGTCCAGGTGCTCCATCACTGCGTTGACCAATGCAGGCAATATTCACTTCGTTTACTTTACATTCGCTCCGTTTCGATTGCAACACTACACTTTCATATGCAGTAGATTACCTTATACTCTGCTCTACGCTACTCTGCTTTACTTCTTTGCGTCACTGACATGCATTCAGGCACATGTCTTCGTATATGCATAAACAGTTTAGACGGATGTCATAAGGAACATCATACATATAAGATAGATATTAAACAGATATACATACAGATATAGATATAGACATAGATTAGATGCTACACCCCGTCACCCAGAATCCACATCTCGTGTATGTCGTAGCCAGGTGTTGTGTTCGGCTGTACCCTTGGGACGCTGGACCACGAAAAAAGCATTGCCGTCAGTGTTCTTCCCCACAGCACTCACTGGCACTCGGCATGAATACGAGAGCGAAGCTTTTTGCCCACGAAAGGTGGAAAACGAATAGAACATCAGAGCATTATCACATGCGTCCTTCACCACATGTCTGCATGTTTGCAAAGAAACAAGCAGTGATACAGAAAAACGTCGCATGCGAGAAATCACAAAACTATATATATTTATATATGTGTGTGTGCATGTATGTATGCACAATATTCCGAGCAAAGTTGCGATGCATGTCTCATGGCTTCTGTTAGAATCAACCTGCAGTTGGTTTGGCCTCATATTGAACTACTGCTCATCATGTACTCATGTGACGACGGTAAGAATTGCCAGTACCGGCTTTCCAGCATTCGAACAGCAATTGCGATAAATGTTGTATTGCTTCTGCACTGACAAAACTACTACCAACAATGGGCCAGCATTTGTGAAACGATTCATAGTGTGTTGGGCAAGTTTGAATCTGCTGGATTACCAAACTCACAAAAGTTATGAGCATCTAACATTCAACTGCTTCTGAAATAAATGGTCGCTTCAGTTTTTTCCAATGAGATAAAATATCTTGAGTCCGAGCCTTAGTTCATCTTGAAAAAATGAAAGCCGCTTATGTCACTCATGATCAGGTCCAAAAGCAATGCCAACCTGCGAACCATAAGGAATCCTTAGTCCCTAAATCAACAACCAAACACCTGATGTATGACCTAAATCATGCGTCTTCGAAAGTCGTTGCTTGCTAATGAAACCTTCATAAGAGAAGTAGCGATGCTCACATGTACCCTTCAACTTGGATAAATTGTTCAGGTTGGCAGTCTGCGATATTGCTTAAGCATTTCAGGTTTTTTGTGATCGAACCTTACAGAAAATCGCAAATTGCCATGGGACCTGAAGTGTATAGCATTGAGATGTTGGTTAAAATTTGTGTCAATCTCGTATGGTACACGAGTAAAGTTTGATGGCAAACTGAAAGCCTCCCCTTGAAACAGAATGGAGACTAGACAGTGTTATATTCACAGGATGAACAGCAAGTATTGCAGGAACCCGTATGTAAGGGGTCAGATACTCAACACATATCATTCAAGTGGCATTCAACAGGTATCTACTATGTTGAAACTTGAAGGATGCATTGTTCAAAACAGCGGTTGCTAGCTACATTTTGAATGGTCGTATTTGGTATCATCGTTCAGCGTCCAGTAATTGTGAGTTGTCTTAGCATGTCTTTGTGCATATGCTCATGCCCACTGGCTCCGATACATGAAGAAGGAATGTTGGACAAGCTGTCTGTGAGCTTCAAGTGCTAAACATATAGCTCGTGACTACATTAACCGTGAAACCAACAATATAACAATGTGTCATAAGGCTCGAGCAGAAAAAAAAAACGAGCTGAGATATCAATACAACCCAAAGGCAATACATGCTTGCTGAGCGATGGTAGCGAGACGAATTTGGTGTTGACCACCCAGAATAAACAACACACACATTTCTGGAGGCAGTCCCAAAAACATAATTTCCAGCTATTCTAGAAGCCATTTCGCGAGACAGTCCAAACAAAACCAACAAATGAAAACATGTTGAAGTCGCAACATGCACATAAAGACCAGACACTCCCAACAAATGAACCGGAAAGCGCAAAATTAGCATAGCTCTTACCCAAATCCAGAAGCCGCAAGAAGCAACGATCCCAATCTCGAGACCGTCCAGCAAAAACGGTACCGTTTTGAGAGATATGCTAATTTGTATTTTTTGGCTTCTATATTGTGAAATTTGGGTTCATGGAACTGCCTTGAGGACTATGCTCATTCCCAGTGTCTGAAGGCTCTGAAATATATGCTGTTTGTTTTGTTTGGGACTGCCACGCGAACTATGCTCGTTTTTCGATTGCGTGGAGGAATACTTGTTATTTTCCTGCTGTTCTGTCACAGTCGGGGAGATGCTCGTTTTGCGCCTTCTGCGTATTGATGTGTCCCAAAATGCGCGTTCCCGGATTTTGAAAGCTCTGAAATCTTTGTTTTTTGGTTTTTTTATTATTTGGGGACTGCCTCGCCAGACTCGCTCATTTTCTGGGGACTACTTCGTGGAATATGCTCGTTCCCGGTGATTGAAGGTTCGGCAATCTGTGCTTTCTGTTTGTTGGGCCGCCTCACTGAATGTGCTCATTTTGTGGCTTCTGGGTTTGACATTGTTACTTTTTTGTGGGCTGCCTCGAGGGATGTGATGACTCTTGGTCTGCGAGATCAGCTTCAGGATTCCACGAATCCCATAAAATTGAAATACGATCGCTTGTTTCATTTGTTGCGCGCTTTCCTTCCGCATGTACGAATGTCTCTTGCAGCATGTGCAGATACAAGTATACAGCATACATGTACATGTCACCGAATATACTAGTATGTGCAATGCGCGCGCACACACACACACACGCGCGCGAGAGAGAGACAACTGCAAAGTGTGGATTCTGTGTGGGCTATATGTATGTACGTATGTGTCTAACTGCCTATCAATCGTACGATCAATCAATCAGTCTATCTGTCACGTAATGTACACACGCCTGCTTGCCGCCCGCCAACTCCAACCGCTCCCTTTGCCCACGACTTTAAGGACCGTGAGGTCGTCGCCAAGGGAAAACGACATGAAGTCCGTACCATAATGCCTCAGCTCAGATGAAGTCGAGTGTTCGGTGTTGACAGTTTGGAGCTTCGTGGGTAGGAGGTGTCAGGGTGGGGTTCACTCTGATGGCGCCAGTATCGCAACTATTTCTTTAGGGTTTGGAGTCAGGGGTGCGGCCTGTGATGATTGGAGTGAGCTGGGCATAATTCGCAAAACGATCGTCCACGAGTTTGCTGACCAGCAACTTGCCAGCAACCCCGACTCTGTCAATAGCTGCGCTCTAGCAATCAGAAAGCATAGCCCCAAAGCCAGGATTGCTGAGCCCAAAGCGTTCCATCGAAGTCAGCCAGCGCCACTCCGACTAGCAGGAAGCAGCTTCTTCACATATGCAACATGAACCGTAACCCTAACGCAACTCGCTGTCGTTGGACCCTCCTATTTCTGCGTGGTTTCGCAAGCCCTCAGCTTAAGATTCATCGGAGCACAAACCTCGACGCCTC
>CAJNDV010033774.1:155277-187379 GCA_905221635.1 Symbiodinium sp. CCMP2456
GTAGTAGCAGCAGTAGTAGCAGTAAGAATAACAATAATAAAAGTAGTAATGGTACGAAGTACGCAGCAGTCGTAGTACTAGTCGCAGTCGCAGTCCCAGCCGCAGTCGATGTAGCAGTCGTCGTAGTAGTAGTAGTAGTAGTAGTAGTAGTAGTAGCAGTAGCAGCAGCAGCAGCAGTAGTGGTAGTAGTAATAGTGGTGATAGTAGTAGTCGTAATAGTACGAATAACAGTAGTAGTAGTAGTAGTAGTAGTAGTAGTAGTAGTAGTGGTAGTAGTAGTAGCAGTATCCCACGGATACTAGTAGATATATTAGTAGTATTATTATTATTATTGGTAGTAGTAGTAGTAGTGGTGGTTAGTAGTGGTGGTAGTAGTAGTAGTAACCGTAGTAATCGTAGTAGGAGTAGTTGTAGTTGTAGTTGTAGTGGTGGTAGTAGTAGTAGTAGTAGTAGTACTACTACTACTACTACTACTACTACTACTAGGAATAGGTCTAGGTCTAGGACTAGGACTAGGACTAGGGCTAGGACTAGGACTAGGACTAGGACTAGCAGCAGCATGTAGGGAGAAGCAGAAGAAGATAACTAACATGCTGATGATGGACACTGACACACTAACAAAAACAATCATACCAATTATTGTTTATGGAACCCTTCGAGTACTTCAAAGGAACAATGAACAAGCTCCGAGGGGCCGAGCTCCGAATGCCCAGAAGTAGCCGACACGCTGGCCACCCGTGTGAAGCTGGCTGAAGGTGATGTCCTAAAGGGCTCCAGGTCCAGGCTTTACGGTTTCTGGAATTCAAGTTTATGGGTGCAGGCATCGGGTCAAAGGGGAAGGGGCGACTGGGTTGGGGATTCAGGATGAAATGAGGTCTTCCGAGGCAAGCCGGCAATCGGGTTTCTGCACTCGCAGGTTCGAAGCTATCTTTTCCATGCATCTGCCAGCCATGTTTGTAACCCCTCTGCCCGAGATAAGGTGAAGAGCAAGCTCGCCAGCTGAAGCGTGAAAATTGAAAAGCCATGGCTGGCGAAAACCAGACTTGAACAACAAGCACTGGCATTCAAAAGCGAGTTTACACAGCCACGCCCGAACAAAAGTGGGTAGTAGCAAGTCAACATCACTAATACTAGATGGTCCCAACTATTATCGAATCGATTCTTGTTGTAAGATTGAGGGTGCAGGTAAGAAAGAAACCACGGAGCCCTGCTAACACCAGTAACATGAAAACAAAGCAATAAGAATATGATGTGCTGATCCTGATGACCGTTAGTTGCGTGTTGCATTGCTTGACTAGTTCTGCTAGGCAGGGTGGTAAGGATACACACGTGAATGCAAGAGTCTGTTCGAGCCCCACAACCACGCAGCAGTAATCGCTACTGTAATTAATCACAACTCAAGGAAGAAGAGGAAGATGATGGTCCTAGTTATGTTGACGATGGTGATAAACAAACTGAGCAGGAGGATACAGCCCCGCACCCACCCCACCGCCCGGCCCCAAACCGCACAAGCTGCGGCAAAGCTCGGCTACCCAAGCCCCAGTTCTACTTGGTGCTAGCTGCACAACCGAACATACGGCTTTCTGTCGCAGTCAATGAAACTTGCCTAACGAAAGCTTGGTGTCGCTGATTGGCTCGGTGTCAACGAGCCGCAAGTAGTCCTGATACACGGTGCATGGTTACGAGCCTTTACTTGTCTGCCTGCAATTGCATAGGTTTTGCGAGTGTGTTGTCCTACTGGCAGCCAGTAGACCAGACATCAAAGCATTCGGCTTTACGGCACTACGATTCGCAACGAGTGCTACATATACGTGTCAACCCACCACAGGCAGGCGTCGGTAAGGAATTCAATAACTTTACTTCGGTACACATTTCCTTTTGCACGCTAGCCCCGAAATCTGCGACACTCCATCCACAAAAGTTTCAGCTGCTCCAATCCTTGAAACCCTCGGGTCCCAGAATAGGTCCAAGTTTTGGGGCACGGTGCGTACTCTGTGGCAACTGGAGAAGTTGAGTTGCAAAATCAGGCCAGCCGAGAACGCAGGCAGAGCCGGTTTTTGCAGAACTGTGCATTGGCCCAATTTGTAACGACCCATCGCCCCCACACACACAACAAAAAAGCATGCATAGACAAATCAGAACCAACTATGAATATAAATGAAGTGCGAATGAACATGATCAACATATGAATGCAGATGTATACATGTATATATATATATATACGTGTGTATGCGCAGATATTTTTAATACATAAGCACTTGCATAAATGCATATACGCATGTAGATATGCGTATGTAAAGGCAGATTCACGCACATATATGCGCATAGGTATACAGGCAGATAAATAGATAGATAGATAGATAGATAGATAGATAGACAAATAGAAAGGTTGACTGATTCATAGATTGGGTTGGATTAGATTAGATTAGACTAGATTGCAAAATAAATGGATGGATGGATGAATAGGTAGATCAGATAGATAAGTATCTAGATACAAGGAAATACATATATATATATATGTAGGTATGTAAGTATGAATGTATGTATGTATGTATGTATGTATATGTATATGTATATGTATGTGTATATGTATATGTATATGTATACGTATATGAAGACATGTATACACACATGTACATGTACATGCGCATATGCGTCTGCATATATACATATATATATATATGTATATATATATATGCAACAAACATGTAGAAGTTCGCCATCATGAAAAACATTATTCGCATGGCTCCCTGCATTTCAAGCATTACCTATAGTCGTCCCTTCGTTGCGCAGGCTGCTCAATGACTACTTCTAGGAGTACCATGGACATCAATGGACCAACCGAACCCTCTCCGCAAATCAGCCAAGTGTCGTTGACAGCAGCGTTCAAGAGCAGGAGCGGGCAGTAGGGATTCTTACGAACGGCCGACCAGTTGCAGTTCTTGCCGCCAGCATAGAAAGCCAAGTGCAAGCTCCGGCTATAATAACGGTGCCTCAGATGTTGTTGTTGACACACTACGGCGAGCCCTCATATTTCTGCTATGAGATAAAAGCATGGGGGAGGAAGCTCGCAGCCGACGGTAGCCCAGAATTTCGAACTGAAGCCACTTGTATTCCATATCATTACATGAGCTTAGGCTATTACCCCCCAGCCGCACTTCATCAGTTTGATGCCTGAAGTCAACAAGTTTATGATCTGTAGGCCCCGTAGGCGCTGAGTCTTTCAATAAGCTTAGAGGGGGAACCAATCACGCACTTGAAGGTTGCAACGGCGATGCTTGTGCCTCGGGCAGAAATCAACCCCGTAAAGCTTGCGCTGACACTGCACATCCGAGTCCGGAACGGCAGCATGATGTTGTTTATTTGGGTTGGAAGCTCAGAGTTCATGGCTTGAAGCCTTGGGTAAGAAACCCTGGGCAACCTGGAACAACAGTTTGAATATTCCAGGTGACATGAAGGTGCGCAGAAATCGCGAGAAGCAAATTCCAATCAGGCATAAGACGAGGCTGGAGGCCATAATCCTGCCGAGAATTGCGGGGGCTTGTCAAACTTAAGATGTCCAATACTACCTGCATCATATACGTGCCACTACATCTTCCTTGTAACCCCAAGCATGACACCAAAGCATAACCCGAACGACGCTAAACTCCAAAACCGAAGTTGCTTGGGGCTTTGGGGTGTGATTTCAGTCCTGGCGCTTGACACTGAGACGTCCCAGAAAGCAAAGTCTCAAACAACAGTCTGAAACTGAATGTGCGGATAAGGGGTGCCCATCGGGACATATGCAACGATCTATTGCGATCAGGCGAAGATATCTCGTCCGTTTTGGCAATCCAACCAGGTAGCAGAAACTACTTGGAAAACTGAAGAACGGACAACACACGCAGATTCCAGTGGCCTCTTCCACGTCATCTCGTCCAGTACAGAACCTGAATACCACGGGTTGGGGTTAAGGTTGGGGATTTTCTATTCAAGGCGAAACACCATTCATCGACACTCATCGACCTACCCGCTTCACGTGTGCACCATGTTTGCAAAACCCGCGAACATCATCCCAAAGCATTCCTCGGCACGGACTACGTGGAGATTGGCTTTAGCCTTTGCCTGTTCTCAGCGTGAGGATACACAATAAAGGTATGCTGGCGTGATCCCTCTCGGGCTTTCACAATTTCTTGCTGCCAGACCTGCATATCGCTCGTGGGTGATGTCACCCAGAACACGGAACTGCACCTGCTTCGACGCAAGGTTCCGATTCAAAAATATAGACGACTGAACTAAGGGCTTTTGGAGTCTCTATGTACCATATACCATACACATAAATATCTTCAGGAACTCTCGAGAGTGATGCTACGAGTGTTGCTGATCGTTTCGGACCTGTATTGGAACTTGAGTCCCCAATCTGATTCAGGACAGCCCTCGAGTCTGACCTGTGCTTTGAAAATTTAAATCGCTAGGCCACAGAACTTCCTGGCCGTTCGTCGGAGGGCTGGTGCAACCCGAACCCAAGTCATGCCGTGGAGTTCATCCCAGCTGACCACAACCCTGCCTGGATTGCTTGCGTCTTATGGAGAGGGTATCTTGAACCTAGGGTGCTTTATTCAGGGTCGTTGCAATGAGGATCTGACCGTGTCAGGCTCTGTATTACCACGGCGTGCATCTGCGTGGCTCTCATTGCTGTTCTGTGATGAGTGAAGGGCTGCTGGATCAACTAATGGACTCCATCCCCAAACTCCGGCTCTTATCCATGCTTAGAAAGCGACGGTTGCGTCCGAGACGTCTCAAAATAGAGAGTTTTCCTACCGCGACAAATCTGAAATCATGCCTATCTAGTCCTCACAACAGCAAGATAGCTTCCCCAAGCCTTGAGCATGCCTCTGCCACCTGTACCAACTTGTTTCCCCCAAGGCACCAAGAAGAAGGTGGAGCCGAATAGCAGGAAAGGGACCATCACGTTGAAGGTGCTCACCTTGCACAGCTACGCTCTTGCTTGGGCTTGGCGGTTCCTTCCTCAGAAACATAGTAAGGTCGGGTCGTTACAGATCTCTCATGGTGTCAGCCATCATTCAGAATCCCTCGTTGCCGTGGAGTCGTGCATTGAACCCGTTCCCGAACTGCTTGGCGCCTCTGTTTGTTTCCCAGTCTCCTCATCTCGCGCCGAAGCGCGAAACGAACTGACTGGAATTGTGTCTAAGTCCAGGCAGCGGAGTCTACTGTCTTCCGTGTTGGGCTTTACACATCCATGACAGCGAGACGGCGAGAAGCTACATGGCAAAAGACGTTATAATCCAAAAACGCCACGGTTTTCTGCAGCACGGGCGCGAAGAGGTCCGGGAACATCGGCAGGAGCAGTAGGCTCGCCAGAAGTGCAAGTGCAAATACCATGAGAAGCACTGGCAAGAAGGTCTGCCTTCAGCATGGGGGACATGACAGAATGAGTTTGAAGTCCCCAGGACCCTGATTCACCTGCGGTCAACTCACACCAGTCTGTGGAGTTCCCTAACTACGGGCACCGGAGGGGTAGCTTCTGATACTGTTTCGATATAGGATTTTGGCCAGGGTGCGACAGAGGACGGTGAATGAACCAGTCCGCTGCTACAGCCTCGGACACGGAAGGCTTTGCTCTCAGCACTGCTACGGAGCAGGGGTTTTTCTATTTAACAAGTATCCCCATAGGTCCTGTAGTGATCCCCAACATGTACACGCAGCAATATTCCGAAGGAGCCCTACAGACTCGCAAGAAACCCAAGATGAAGCCCGCTTCACGGCGAGCCGGTCCTGAGCCCAATTGAGAGCACGTATATACTTGAGTGAAGAATCGAAAATGATGTATCGTCGGATTTGAGAGAGGCTGGGAATGTAATGAGGCTTTGGCATGTTTATTCGGGCGTTGGGTGCTGCGCCCCGAGATGTGCCAGCTACTCGCTTAAACCAAACTTCTCGAAATCCAAACACGAACTCCGAAAGCTCAAAGCTCGCACGTACCGCGACACTCAGCGTAAAAACCCAAAGCCAACACAGCATATAGCTCGTTGTAGCAAAAGGCAGCTGGCTGGACCGAGATTCTTTGCAACCGGAATCTGCGGGTTCTGTGGCCGACGCGTCCGAAAACATAGTAGCTTGTCGCCGCTCAAAGCACCGAGGCAGCCTCTGCACCCCTCATGAACCGACAACATTCAGTAGACAACCCTTATGGCAAACAGCCACACAAATTAATTAGTCACAGGACCGCCTGCCACCGCAAAAAACAATCCTGTGGACTTGCAGACATGCCTTTGGACATGTTCACACCCATATACATACACACATATATATATATATATAGAGAGCGTGACGCTAGTGTTCTGTGTAACATGTCATACCAAAGTACGACGTACAATCTTGCATTGTCCAAACTCCAATGAAGCCTCGAAGCCTCCCGGGAGACTTGAGGCGTAGGGCCTGTGAGGCGCGCAGCCGTCAATGCCGAGCAGTTCAGGGAGACCTCGGACACATAGCAACACTCAGCAGGCTGCATGAGTCAGGCGGTGCCCACATTAGTGTTAATATATATATATATGTATATATATATATATATATATGTATATATATATATATATATGTATATATGTATATGTATACTTGTGAGTAAAGAAGGCACGACTCGTGTGAGGGCTTGGGATTTAAGGTCTCGGGTCTCTGATATAACTGCCCGCAGCATCGCAATAATCCTTGGCGAATCTTGTCGAGATGGTTTTCCCATCGAAACCAGGCCGTGGCGGTGTCTAACGGACCCAGGGGACGTAGCTTGATGGCGCATGATTCCTGCCTACTGCCTGTATGACTGCCCTGGTTCCTGGCTCGAGTCGAATGTGTTTACCGGCTCATGGTTCAACATGGAAAGCATCGATTCCGGAATCCAAAATCCCTACCCAAGCTCTCAAGACTGGACCCGGAGCATGAGAGGTCGTAGCACCCATCGCTCTCGCCAGCGCGTAGTATTCTGGCTTGTCAGCGCGACCTTTCTGCTGTCGGACTCGGGGTGTTGCTTTTCTGGATCTCCGGCCTGGAACTCAGGGGGCCATAGGGAGCCTCAGGGTCCTCGGGCATCAAACGGTGGGGTCTTCGTGTGCTCGGGGTCCACACTGTTCCTTTGCGTCTACTCTCTGTACTGTACTCTTGGCCGACCAATTTCCAGTCGAGCTAAGCAGGAGTGAGGCTGGCTGGCGAAGGCTTTGACTCAACCAACCATAGCAAGGATTCCTCTACAAGTTTCGTCCGGGCGCGAGGCCTGATAGTGTGCTACATGTACTGTAATCAACGTAGTTCGCCTTGAACTGCTTGCGGCGTACGCTACTAAGCATTAAACTTGGAGCTGGGACCGTAGGTCCCAAATCCTAGATCATTCATCCTAAGCTGAACCCCAGAGCCTGGGCTCTTGAGTGCATGCAGTGTTCGGGATGTATGACATGGGATCTGCTAACACAGCCTGGCCAGCCAAGCACGTCAAGTATGGACGCGTTCTTCGGGCAAGCTGTCCTCGAACATTAAAAGCTACACATGCAAGCCTGTATGATAGACCGACAAAACATCCGAAAGGAGCTTGAGTCATGCAGTGTTGGCAAAAAATTAACAACACTTCGGCCAGAAGCCCGCAACTGGCCCACAACCCCAAACACCCTATGAAACAGGTTGTGGCAATGGTGCACCCCAAACTGGTTGGGTTTGCTGACAAGGTCCCACGACCAAAACAGTCCCTGGAGTCTGCCCCGGATCCAACACTGAACTCGAGCTGTGGGGCCGGTCGACCTGACAACACCCCGTCAAGCACGCTCAAGAAGCATTGGCCTACTTCCCTAAGTCCCTGCCCAGAGTCAGGTTCAAGTCTGCTAGAGGCAATCTGTGACAGCACTAAGATTGGAGGTTCTACAGAAGAAGTATACTCCCAAGGCCCTAGCCCTAGACCTCCAAAATCATGAATCCCAGACTTCGAAAGCTAACGAAAAACTCACAATAGGACTTCAAGAGAAGACTATTTCACACACTTGCCTCCGGGCGGCCTCCCCGCAATGATCGCAACTCTTGTGCTCGAAGAAAGCAGCACACTGGCAATATCTCCTCACTGTGGCAACGCAACTGTCGCAGGCTTCGAGCGCTTAAAGTTGGGATGTCAAGCACCACATAATCCCAAGGCGCCGGCATTTAGGGTGTGCCTGCTTTGTTTTGATCAAGAACCTTGGGCTGGTTGAGGGCTTTCCGTATCTGAAGCACTCCCGAAAGCCCCTCAGGAGGCACTTGGAGCATTTGCGAAATGATCTCGGGCGAGGGTGGCGCAGAGCAGCGTCCAAGGCTTGTTAGAAGCGAAGCCTCTACCGTTTTGCAAGAACGACTCTAGCAAGCTTCTGTTCAACAGTCACGCAGACCAAGCCGGAGAAAAACTTGCTACAGCAGCAGGGAAGTGTCGGCAACAAAAAGTTGCTACTTTTCGTCAACGATACCTGAGTGTTCTCGTGTGTGTGTGTGTGTGTGTGTGCGTGCGTATGCGTGTATACACAGAATGCTTGTCGTGCCTTGGGAACTCGCACAGCCTGGAAATGCCACCTCAACGACCGGCTTACCAAGTGCAGCAAAGGAACTAACACTGCGAAACCCAGCAAAGACAAGGCAGCTGAACCACAAAAGCTGGGAATGGCCAATGCCGTGCATGTCGCACAAAGCACGACCAACACAACTATCTGTCACAGACACATAGAGGCTGAAGCGATGCCTGCCCAAGTACTTTGGGTCCTCAACTGTACGCGAGTGCTCAAGCAACGCTCCATAATAGGCCGGAAAGCTCTAAACCTAAAAACCCTAAACCGTTGACACCCAGACCCTCTAAACCCTAGAGCCAAGCGTCAGCTCAGTGCCGCCTTCCACCGTGGCATATCCTTTCAATGAAACCGTGGGGTTTTTTGGGTTTCAAAGTCTAAGCCGATAGCTTCCTTCAAGCTATTATACTACCTAAGCTTGCTTAACAACGCGATGCCAGAAACCTGAAACATCTGAAGGTCTGATAACTTTTGGCGCTTGGACGAAGACTTACTGCTAATTTCATAGGAGGGCCCTTCTATTCACGTAGAGGGCTAGTCGCGGCTAGTCGGCACAGTAGTTTCGGTTTAGCAACTGTCCGCCACCTTGGGGCGTCTCAACATCAGGAAATCCCTTTTTGAGGCTGAACAAAGACACAGAAGTGCTCCGAGCAGCTATGGAGCCTCCAGGCCACAGGCCCCACCTGCATGGCAATCCAATGGAGGTCTGAAGCCTTACAAAATCTTACAAACTTCCGAACAATCTACGAATCTACACCGTGCCTGTCACTGATTTGTACGCCCCGTGCCCATGATAAGGGCCTATGATGGGATCCTAATTAGTATTCAGGCCGTACAAGGGTGGAGAGGTTCACACTACTTCGGTTTCAGAGCTTGCGTGACCTAGCCAACGAAGTGTTTTTTTACGTCGCCGAGGAAACTCAAACAGGTTCAAGTTTCAAGTTGCGGGTTGCAGCAACTCCACTTGGGCCAGTCGCTCAAATGTTTCAAAAACCTCTCCGAAGCTAGCTATCTATATAGTCGATCTAAAGGTCCTTCATATAGTTAGGCCTTGACCTGAAGCCTCACAAGATACACTGATCAATGCCCAGTTGCGACCAGGGCGTCCAGAAGCAACCCGGCGGCCAAAAGGCGCACCAAGACTGCGAGACTGCTCCTCTACTGGCTCGGGCTTCGGCCAAGGGGTGGAGCTTCAGACGGGAGCTGCCGAGGTTTGTGGAGCTTGCGGCACATGCTTTGCAACCACGAAGATGTTGTTCTCTTCAGAATCGTCTGGGCAAGATGTCCTAACAAACCCGACTGCAGCAAATGTGATGTAGCCGGCCTGCAATGAAACAAGGACACCGACAACAAACGCAGCAGCAGCAGAAGCAGCTCACCATCACGATGTTCAGATCAACAGTGTCGCCAAAAACCACCGCGCACCCACCACCGCCGCCACCGCCCACCAGCCCCACCCCCACCTTGGCCCCGGCGAACCACCAACACCACCGCCACCACCAACTCCAGCAACCAGCACCACCACCACTGCCACCACCGCCGCCGCCACACCACCAGCACCCCCACGCACCCCGGCCCCGCCACCACCACCACCACCACCAGCAGCACCACCATCACGAGCAACAACAACAGCATCCAAACGAGCAGAAACTCTGTGCAGTTGATTGCTCTCACGATATATGTTGGTAGACTGAGGCAGTCTCGATTGCCCCGGCCTGAGGCCCGTGTAGCATCTGGCAATGCCCAGGGACGCCCTCCCATCCTGTCAGATGTCGAAATCTTTCAACAATTCAGAACCAACCTGCAGAACCATGCAACCCGTGAGTCCAGACCTCTAAAGCTAAACCATGTATAACGAGGTTTTAGCTGGATTGGAGCTCTCTGTCTTTGGCAGCAGAAGACGAACAGATCTGATCTCCAAAGCTGGTGCCACCCATATCCTTCAACTTCAGGTCGAGTATAGCCTGGCTCCCGGGCCTTACAGAGGCTCCTGGAAACATGAAATCCCAATACGTTGAGGGTCATGTCTAGGTGAAGTTCTCAATTTCTCCGAGCAAAGATTCCAAGACAGGCCTTCGGGCTCTCCTCGCTGGGTGCCTCGATGTTGTGACCCCCAGCCCGACAAGCCCTCACCCTACATTCGATGGCATGCGGCTTCGGGCGGAATGTTTGCAAGGGGTCAGGCTAAGGAAAGCCAAGTAATTGCTAACCCATACAAGCTTGGTCTGCCTTCAACCTCGGTAGTCGTCTTGACATAAACAATCACACGCGTAAACCCTGCTGTAACCGGGACTGACTATGAGTAAGGTTACTGACCCCGAAGCAGAAAGTGGAAGAATACAGTGCACAAGCTTCAGTGCACTGGAGGGAGAACGCAAGGAAAGACTTTTCGGCTTAACGCAAGCACACCCGGGAGACTCGACTCGCAACTTGGCGGACAGAGGCTGGTGCTGCGGGGTTTCAGGTGTCGGGCTAGGATTCCGGACTAAATCGCATGCTCCTTGTTTGGAGGACCGCTGGAAATTTTGGGTTCTGACCGTTCGGGGGCAAACCGCAGGCTTCAACCCATTAGACTGCGCTGGACAAGTCCAGGTCGCCATCTTCGCCCTCACGTGACGCGTGAGAAACCTCGGCCGCGGGGCCCTTGGACTCAAAAGACTCTTAGCCTCATGACCATTAATCTGCCTCTGCAGGTATGTGGATCCTAGCTGCCGGGACGACGAAGAAATGGACCGCCCATGTTCGAAAGCTCCTATCTTCGTGCCTGCATAAGTTGCAGGAGTGAGAGAGCGTGTAATCTGCCCCACAGTGCACTCGCCTGAGGGGAGACACCAGGTTTTAGTCCAACATCCTTCGCGTTACCTGCCATTCCGATTATCGAAGGGGTGTGCCAGCTCCACAAACAAGGACAAAGAACGCCCTTAACTTAACAAAATGCGGCGTTTTCCTGCGTCAGCCAGGAAATCCCTTATCTCTGCCTGGGGACATCTGGCACACGTGCACAATGAAGGCAGCGCAGAGCAGGGCCAACAGAATCGAAGCCTGGAGCAGAAACTCGCTTATTATGCGTTCAGACAGGCTTAAAGACTTCCATAGTTTTGACAGGGCCTTCAAAATACCCTTTCCTAGCGGCTGTGGTGTGCGAAGTACTGAAAGCAAACCATGCGGCAGGCTTCAAAGTCGGGCTTGGAGCAAAATGACGAAGGTATGTCTGACAGGCACAGAAAATGTTGCTTCGCAAGGCGAATATTAATTCTGTGCGAGGACCACGAGCCATGTGTGTGTGTATATATATATATATATATGTACTCAGGTATGATACTTATACACATGTTTCCTACATATCTATATCTATATATCTATATATGTGTGTGTGTGTGCATATGTAAAGACAGCGAGAAAGAGAACGAGAGAGACAGAGAGAGAGAGAGAGATAGATGGAGGAGAGAGAAAGAGAGACAGCGAGAGCGAGCGAGAGAGAGCTGAGAAAGAGGAGAAACAAAAACGCCTCAAGCCTTAAGCCTCAACTCGCTGTCCATGCCAGCTGTGACAATCACGGCCGCTCCTTCAGTCCCATTCAAGCGATTTGCATCTCCCCCATAATTAGATCTGTAGACCGGCAGGGAACTTCCTACCCACCCCGTGCCACCTGCTTCTGCGCCGAGCTCTTTCCGAGAATGCTCAACACCTGCAAGTCACAAAGCGTCGCCGATGAAGCTCGGGTGTAGGTAGCGCCGTGGTTGTAAAAGTTTCCAAGCTCCGGGCTCGGATGTGCGAGCTTCACATGCTTCGGGGGTGTATCAGCCCACATCCTGAAGTAGTGCTTTGGAAATGTCAGACCTGTGCATCTATCAGCTCGCACTAAGCCTGGCTCCAAAAGTACGTGCTCTTGAAAAGGAAGGCCATTCTTCGGAATGCCTTCCGGCTTGGGGATATTGTGGGGTCTGCCACCACCGTACCAGCCGTACCACCGTGAGAACGAGGACGCAAAAGCTGAGGTGCGGAAACTTCGCAAGGCAGTTGATGCCTCTACAGAAGGCAGGACCCATGCTCCTATATTATAAGAATGTGAAGAATGAGTCCACAACAGGATTCTGTAAGGATTAGGGGCCGCCGATCCCTGGAACATACAGCAAGTGCCTCTGTGTCGGGCTCCAGAACATCTTTGCAGAACTCGGCCCTGATCCAAGCAGTGGAAGCTTCGAGTCGGGATCCAGGAAGGTGCCTGCTCAGTTTGATGCACATGCCTTGAAGCCCAGGCACCCAACTTCCAAATTGGCCACAACAAAAACTCACTAGTAGTCGCGTGCTCAAGTTGCTAGGCTTGCTTCGACGTCAGGGTCAGGGGACATGGGGATTAAAGGGGAGGGTTGCCGCTTTCGCCGGCCCGCACCGAAAGCTCTTGGTTCCAAAAAATCCCTGTGAACACGGCCTCATCTCAGCGCCATACCTCGGCCAAGGACCCTACATCCAAACTTAACCTGTCACCACCTCCCCACCCCCCGCCCCATCGAAAATGAAAGTGCAAACAAAAACTGGCGCCCGCCCCCTCCCGCCCCCTTCCCTGAAGCAAACGACACGGAGCGCAAAGCTCCTTTTGCTCAGCATGCGGACCACTGAAGCAGGCTTCTCATCGAGGCTTTATGCAGCGATCAGACTGTCCTCGTCTAGATCCATGCCCAACTAACCACCCTGACTCTGAACAACAAGTTATTAAAATCGGTCCATACGCAGCATCTCGATGACTTGCACGGCCGGCAGCAGGAAAAGGCAAGATATCGACAACGGAGCCCTTCGGCGATTTGAGATGAAGGGCCTACTTGTGGCTTATGGGTTCAATTGGGGGTGTGTTCGGTGCAGGAATTCAAGGGACATGTTGGGATTCAAGTCGAGGAATAGCATGGTGCTCTCGCAGATAAATCTGGAGCTGGCAGCTATATTCGCGAGGGGTTCGTGTCAACCATCCCATCGAGGCTTCTGGGCGTTGAGTTAAGGGCTCCAGCGCTTGAGGCTTTGTCTGCAGCAAAACCCTGCATCATGAACTCCGAATAAATGCAGCCCAAGCCCGACTTGAGCAGGGATTCCCAAACTCCGAGGTCAAGACCCCACCGTAAGGATTGCTCGAATCCCAGATTCCCTTTAAGACCCAATGCAAGGCCTGATTTTTATGATCCCCCGTGGGCCGTAGACGAACAGAAACCGAACAACACAAGCAAAACCGAAGCCTCAGCACTGTGCCAGCTCCCACTGCAAGAAGCAAGAACAGGTCGCAAATCCGAGGCAAGGCTCCGGAGCCCTCCTGCCGAATGTGATTTCGCGAACCGTGGAGGCGGAATAAAGGATTCGGGCCTGTGCTGAAGACAGCAGACTTGCTGGTACATTCTAGAGGGAGACCTCGCACTTCAGCAAACACTGACACACACACACACACACTCACACACACAACGCCTGCCAATTCTGATGCTTTCTTTGAGCTCCAATTGCACTACCCACCTGGCTCTCGGGCGCAATGTCCGCAACCTCCTGCCCAATGTCTCTGTTGAGGTAGGGAGTGTTGTACTGCATGCGCAGCATCCTGAGCTTGTCTTAGCTTCGAAGTTCTCAACCGTGTGCACCAGCGATTAATGCTTTCGAGCAGGACTCTACACCCGTGGGTCATCAGGGTTTGGAGGTGCTTGGAAGGGGCTCCCACGGACAGGCGGCAACCAACTCACACGACTTAGTAGCATCTTAGAAAGTGTTGGAGAAAGCAGGACACGAAAGAAGTGCGATGACTCAGAAAACACGCATAGCCCTGAATCCAAACTCAGGCCTCAAGTTTGCATGTCGGTCCCTCACGCCCATCCCCCAGCCCCACAAGTCCTACTGAAGCATCCGCTCAACGATGCTCACCATGGCTGCAGTTGCCTTTGAACCCTGCCAATTTGGACTTCAGGGTCGTAGCGCGGGAGAGACATCCGTGGACTCACAGATTGAAAGGTTTTTCTGTTGCGCCTCCGGTGCGTTCTCTGTGTCTCTCTGACTATGAATCTGACAGGCATAACATAGGGGAGGCTTTTGACATGACCGACCCACCACCACAAGCAAGTTCGTTTCAAGATGCACTGAAACCTGCAGGGCTGGCCCACTAGCCAGGCTCACACTCTACGGGTAGAGCTTCTAGCGGTTGGTTAACTGGGTTCCGATTATTGAATTCAGCCTCACTTTTCACTCACCTCAAACGAGAGACACACACGGCATGTTAATTCAGGTTTGATTTATGCGAAGGAAGCCAACCAGTGCCTGGGACTTACATGTCCACACACGGGTAACTTTTGACATGTCAGCACGTGGACAGGAATGTCGGAGGAAGACAGCATGAAGTAGCCCTGCCTAACCCCAACGCACCACCGACAAAAGCAACGTAAAGCTGCTGCAAGATGGGGTTCTTGGCTTTGCCCCTCGCCATCCAGCAATATCGCACCAAGTACAACCAGTGAATACGTCACAAACATGTTGCAAATGCACGGAGATGATCAGTCTCCGCTTCCCCCATGGTGGATGGCTTCGTTGGCACAGGTACCACCATGGGCTTGTGCCCCCTGCTGAAATGTATACCTGACTGATGACGTGAACACGCTTGGACACAGGGTTGCCACACACACACACACACACGCACCCCGCCGTAGCGGGGTCAGTGTTAATCCGCTGTTGTCGGCTCGAGTCAAGCGCCTAGTCCTAGTCCACAGGGAAGGAAGGAACGTCGATGTAGGACTGGGAGTGCATCACGATGGAGAGGTGAACTCGACGATGTTGAAATCGATAACTTTAGTCCTTAGCATGGTCGTCGTCGTCATCGTCGTCGTCGGAGAGAGGAAAATTAGAGCAGACGAGGAAAGAAGACGATGGCTCGGCTGACCGACGACCAGAAAGAGAAAAGAAGGAGAGACAGAGCGCGAGAAGAGAAGACAATAGCTCGGCAGACAGACTAAGAAGACGCCAATCACCAATCCTTAGTGAGGTCGTCGTGGTCCTTGTCGTCCTCGGAGAGAAAGGGGAGAAGGCGAGGAAAGAAGACGATAACTCGGCTGACAGACGACCAGAAAGAAGGAAGAGTGGAGGAAGAGCGAGAAGAGAAGACAATAGCTCGACAGACAGACTAAGAAGACGCCAATCCTTGGTGAGGTCGTCGTGGTCCTTGTCGACGTCGGAGAGAAAGGGGAGAATGCGAGGAAAGAAAACGATAGGTCGGCTGACAGACGACCAGAAGGAGGGAAGAGGGGGAGGGAGAGCGAGAAGAGAAGACAATAGCTCGACTGACAGACGAGGAAGTCACGGGTCAGCAGACAATCTTGTTGGCGGGTGAGGGCTGTAGGCCAGGCCAAAAGGTAGACACAGCCAAGGGCAGAAGTAGAGGCCGTAGGCGCTGTAGTAGGTCCCGACGGTGGTGGCGGCAAGGCACCGCAAAAGACGCTAAGTCGAAGAACCACTACACAAAACAACTATAAAATTAGGTCATCAAATTACCTGCCTGCCATATTCCTTGGTTGTGTTTGCGTGATGCTGCATTTGGTTGGCATGAAGCCTAACTTTGTGGGGCCGGGAGAGGCGGTAGTGCCATGAGGCTTCACTGGTCTAGGCCGTCTAGGCATTGAACTGTGCCCCCGCAGGCTAAGCGCTGACACTGCGAATTGGCGCCTCCGGACTTGGAGGATCTGAGTGCAGCACCGAGGCATACACCGCCGTCCCGTAGGACTACACACGGCAGTTAATTCAGGCTTATTTGATTAATGCTGGTATCTTTTGACATGTCAGCACGTGGACAGGGAATGTCGAAGGAGGACAAGATGGAGTAGCCCTGCCTAACCCCAACGCACCATCGACAAAGGCAATGTAAAGCTGCTGCAGGATGGTGTTCTTGGCTTGGCCCCTCGCCATCCAGCAATATCGCACCAAGTACAACCAGGATAGCCAGGAGTACGGCTTGCACGATTGAGTACGTCACAAACATGTTGCAAGTGCACGGTGATGATCAGTCTCCGCTTCCTCCATGGTGGATAGCTTCGTTGGCACAGGTACCACCATGGGCCTGTGCCCCCTGCTGAAATGTATACCTGACTGCTGACGTGAACGCCCTTGGACACAGGGCAGCCACACGCAGACACACACACACACACACGAAAACGGAGCCGACATCGAACTAGGTGAAACATTATCGAACGAAGCCCTCACGCCAAAACTCGCACGGCCTGCGATCTCGAAACCAAGCCCATTTCCAAGGCACATGGCAGCCAAAAGCTCGCGGTACCAACGGTCAATATTGGTCCCTGGCGACTGGAAATCTGATCGGGCCACCAGTCAAATTCCACAACCGAGCTACCTCTGCTTGAAAACCACCAGGCCGACGCATATGTGACAACATGTGTGGTGTACCGTCTGGCTTCGACTCCCGCATATGATGCCTGTTTCCAACCGAAGTCGACAATCCAGAACGCAGCAGACTTTTGAGCTTTGCAGTCTCCAATTTCGATCTTCGGATGACAGAACTAGATGGCTCGGCGTCTGCGCAAGCAGAGACAGCATTTCTGCAAGTTGACTGGGAAAGCATAAGCAGCAAATGAGAGAAGACAGCTCGAATGACTAACGAAAAGCTCTAGACCACGTGGCAAGCCGACACATAGCCGAATGATAGCAACCAGGAGCAAATTCAAGCTCGCGAGATCAAATCAGCAACCTATACGCACTGCTTCCCAACACAGGCACATGTCTTCGTGCGCACCTGCCGGTGTCGATTCTACTTCTACTGCTTATGCATAAAGGGAACCGACTTGGACACTGCTGCAAACACAAATGACAAAGCTAGCTCGCATTTCCAAGTCCCAACCCTGCTCAAACCTATGAGCTACATAGCTGCCATAGCGTCAGTGCGAGGACCCTTCGAACAAGACAAAAAAACAACACTTGGCACTGGGGCTACCCTGAACCCTGAACCCTGTTGCAAAGTATCATCCCGAAGTGCTTAACCTGTAGCCGTGTGAAGCCTTGAAGCTGCTAGACTGCTAGAGTTGCTCCCAAAACATAAAAAATATATTGAGACTGGCAGCCAAATACGAAGCAAACTTTCAAACCGTGGGATCCCTGCCACCTCCTGGTCGCTCAGCTGCCACGACATGCGAGGCAAAGGCTGTCGCTACATACGTCCCACCAGAAACTCCGGAGATGTACTCCACATCCTGCAATCTGATGTTGGGCTTGAGGTTGCCAGAATTTGCGAGCATGTGAACCCAGTACTTCCACACTGCACTTACGTTACAATTACATTGCAGGTGCACTACATTTACATGGCATCGACGCGAAACTAGAATTGCAATACATCTAAAGTGTTAATCTATACATACGTTACATTGACGTTGCCTCCACATTGCCTGTTGCAATACGCTTGCACTCACATGTACGTTACGTTCTGGTGCAATGCAGCACAGTACAATACCATGCCTTTCATACGTTCATGCATTTTACGCGGACAGATAGATCAATGACAATACACACATACCCCTCTGTCTGCCTAGCCAGGTACGTGCGAAATTTCCCAATGATGTGCCTCACGTTCACATCGTCGCCTACATCGTGTGACAACTGCGCGCGCAAGACTACCAGGGTTCCTCACTGGTCTTTGGCGCCCCAAAGCCCAAGCGCATAACACGTGGCAATGTCACACGATTTGGTTTGTAGAGTTCTGCATCATGCGCGCCTTCAGACGTCCACATTCGGCAAGTCTCCACAGCACGCCAGTGGCAAAAAAGGCGGCTCTCACGCCACCACCAGAAAAAGCCAAAGACAAGTTGCAGCCGTCTTGCGTGGGCATCCCTCAGGGCACGAGGGATCACTTTTACTCTGACTGTCGTGTCTTTTCGGATGCCGTCGGTGTATTGGCATACGAGCACTTCGGTTCTCCGCGACATGGGTTGAGCCTGGTTGAAGTTGGGTGTAACTTATAAGTTCAGAGAGCGTTAGTTAGCGATGCTATCGATCTTCCCACACATCTTGAGCTTACTTGACTAGATTCACAACACGGAAATTTAATGGCACTTAGAGAAGCTTAGCTTTATTTCTAGCTGGACTTGACTTAGCCCTTTCCATGCGCTTTGGCTCCACTAGCCTCATCACGTAACTGTTGACACGACCACGGCTTTGTTTAGCTGTCTACTCATCGGTTTTACGGAGACTTTCTCGCTGAAGGCCTAGTCGGCCGGCGGAGATGTCAAATAAGAACTTCGAAACAATAACTTTGGTGAGAAATGCAAGAGTTAGTGTATATTGTTGGGGAACGCATGTCTGCTACAAAGATTTAGCCTATTGCTTTGCTATTTCAGTGAGCGGTTGTGCTTGTTTTCGTGTGCGAGAATTACAACTGCACAATGCCCAATGTTTGGGACAAAGCGTGTGCAAGTGAACCCCATGTTGTCGGCATACACATGTATACACCGCATGGAGAAACAAGCATCTGACACAAAGGAGTGGGCCTTGTATTTGCGGAATGTGTGTTTTCCCCCCGCTTCTGCTTCCTTCTGATCTCTCAGCACATTAGGAAACATTTGGCCAGGAAAATGTAAAGCTTGTCTGTTGTACCCCCCCCCCGATCACGGTGTTTCCTTTGGGCCTTTGGTTTCCTGGAAGGTTTAGGGCCGTGGAGATTGAAGACTGATGGTATTTGTCGGTGTCCTTCTGTGCTTTTGGGCACTAGCCTCCCAGATGGAAAAAGCGAAGGAGACCCACAAATACGGGTGCCCTAAAGAGCACAGCCGCAGTATGCAAGACACATGGATGTGTGCAGGTTCCGCGCGTGTTTCAAGCACCGCAGCGCGCGAGCACTCTTGCATTTTGCACAAAGGTGAAATTTCACACATGTGCCTCCAGTATGTTACGCAGCAGCGGTTTTTCGGTGTCAGAGACATGAGGCCTTCAAAATTTCACTGTGCCGCAGGTTGCCCTGCTCTTGGTTCACATCCAAGCTGCACGTTCCATGCGCGCTTAGCCTCTGCGCAATTCCGACATCCGGCATGGATTCGGGTGTGTGCACTGGAGTTTGTTTGCAACTTCCAGATAAAGCTTCTTATGGATAGCTGCTAAGGCATCTGCAGATTTTGCTGACAACACAGAACCAGCAATGGCCAGCAGGGCTGGAAAGCTGAAAGATCAAAGCTAGGTTTGCCAAGCTCCAACTTAGCGTCTCCAAAAACTGTGAAGATCGGTCTGCACAGGCCGGTTCTAGAAGAAGAAAATCGGGAACCTGAAAATGCTTATTCAACTTCAGGGTCTGTTTATGTAGGTTCCAAAAGTTCGGGTTCAAAGATTCCCGCTGCATGGGTAAGAGGTCAAGGGAGCTGCTGTGATCAGTGCTTTCAGGTTTCTTTGGGCCTATCACCGGCATGCTTTGTCTGCAAGGCTGGATGAACTCTTGGCAATACGAGGAGATCCTATGATGGTTCTGGATGCGAGACGAAAGCCTACGGGAAGTTTACGAGTGTCACCACAACCTACACCCCAACTCAAAACCGCGTTATGCCCTCGGTCACCAAAACCAGGAAACACCGAACGTGGCCCCTAGGTGGGTACTGCCTCTAAGTACGTTTCAAGTGCTTGCATGGACATAGGAAACCCAGACTTTCGCCCCCCGAGTCGAAGCCTCGCTGGTCCCAGTTGTAGCGGAGGAATGACCTCTCGTGCTGTCTCACGTCTGCCATACCTCTGGGAGGGTGAAGAAGCCAGGCAACTTTCGGGTTCAGCAAGGTAGGGGCTTCAGAAGTTGTGGTTTGGACTCTCGCAACCCGAGGGTTGTGAAGGTATGGGGAGCTCGCATGGTTTAGGGTTGGCGTAGGTTGACATGGAGTCCATGCCTTTGATCAATCGATCCCCTTCGTTGAACTTGTCGGCGAACTCGCTTTCCCAATCCTGAGCGCTGTGACTTCGGAGCGAGGGTTTAAGGGCATACACTTGCTCTCCAATGCAGTTCCTATGGTGGGCTACCCAGTTTCTTTCTTGTGGGCTTTTAACCATCTATAGAACGGACTAAGCAAGCGAAGGAGCAACGTCGGAGAGATTTTGGAGAGTCTAGGTCGGCTTCGAAATTCGCACGCCACCGCTGCTTAGAGGCTGCGAAAACCAAAGTACTGTAAAGCCTTATTGAGCTTTCACCCGGCTTGACTTATTAGGTTACCCTCGTCAATGCAAAGCTTTGCGGGCAAACGTTTCTTGATTGTCTTGGATTCCCTCTTCGATCTGATTTTCTCGGCAGGAAGCGATTTTGTGCTCGCTTGTTCTAGGAGCCCCTTCTGCTCTTCACAGGGCAGTATCCCCAACAGAAGGGATGGCCGTGCTCCTCCGCCTGCTCCTGCTCCTGCTCCTGCTCCTGCTCCTGCTCCTGCTCCCGCTCCCGCTCCCGCTCCCGCTCCCGCTCCCGCTCCCGCTCCCGCTCCCGCTCCCGCTCCCGCTACTGCTACTGCTACTGCTACTGCTACTGCTACTGCTACTGCTACTGCTACTGCTACTGCTACTGCTACTGCTGCTCCTGCTGGTGTTAGAGCTAGTGTTAGTGCTAGCGCTGGTGCTGGAGCTAGTGCCAGCGGTAGTGCTATTGCTACTCCTACTACTAGAACTGGTACTCGTACTGGTCGTCTGCTGCTGCTGCTACTACTACTACTACTACTACTACAACAACTGCTACTGCTACTGCTACCATTGCTTCTACTTCTACTTCTGCTTCTACTTCCACTACTACTTCTACTGCTGCTACTACTAGTACTACTACTACTACTACTACTACTACTACCACTACCACTACCACTACCACTACCACTACTGCTGCTCCTCCTCCTGCTGCTGCTGCTACTGCTACTGCACTACTACTAGCACTTCGTGTTGTAGTTGCTGCAGCTGCTGCTGTTGCTCATCGCTGCTAGTAGCTTCTTGTCTAGCCATGCTCTCGCTGGAATCTCTAGAAATCGCGGCTCGCTCCAGTGCATGTCACCACAGCCTGTCGGGGATAGCTTTGCAGTCCAGCCTGAGATTTGATCTGCATTCCCTGCAACTGTGCCGGGAAGGGTTGCAACGCTGCCGCCTGTGCCACATTGATGCCACTGGGTCTAAGAGGTGTTTTCCACATACACGTACATGTAACACCATATCGCAACATGAATGTACATATACACAAACATGCGCGTATACATATATATATATACATACATACATACATATGTGTGTGTACGTGTGTATATATATATATACATACAGGTGTGTATATATGTGGTACATAAACACTACACATGTGCATGTACGTATGGATGTATGGATGTATGTATACCTCTATGCGGATGTGGTCATGCGTATATATGTATATCCATAAGCAGATGATAGACATATATATATATATATGCATACATACATATATACATACATATACATATATATATATATATATATATATGTACGTGTGTATAATTATGACCAAAAACCGACAATGCCCAAGTGTATCAGAAAACCAAGAAAATAGAGGAATAAATAGAAGAATCCAATAAATAAGTGATTACATGAATGGAAATAAATACATGAACAAGCACGAACACACATGCATACATAGATGCATGCATGCATACATGCATACATCCATACATGCATACATGTATGCATGCATACACACACACACACATACATACGTACATACAAGCATACACAGACAGACATATACATGAAAAATAATAACGAAGCAATGAACACAGGTTGATAGAAATATAGATAGACAGATAGCTGGACAGATAGATAGATAGTTAGATAGATCGATAGATCGATAGATCGATAGATCGATAGATCGATAGATAAATAGATAGATAGATAGATAGATAGATAGATAGGATGATATGTAAGTAGACTTGGTAAGTAGGCAGCTAGACAGATAGATAATAAATTAGATAGATAGATACAAGTTTGTTGGATCATTGGGTTATTAAACTAGTGACTACTAGTTTGTGTGGCAGTGTATTGGCTTACTAGCTGATTTTGTATATGTGCCTTGACTAGACGAGTTTAGTGTAGATGAGATTAGGCGAGATTTGACTGATAGAGCGATCAGTAGGAAATAAGAACCCTCTCCGTCAAAAGTATGGAGAACCTCTGTGCCTCTTGAACTAATATTCCAGCAAAAGCTTCAGACAACTTCCTTACATCTGAAACACATGGGAGTTTCCAAAAACAGGCTACCTTATTTGGGGGTCCTTATAATAAGGATACTACTATTTAGGGTACTATACTATGGTCCCCTATTTTCGGAAACCCCGACATTCGTTCGGACAGGATTAATAACATGTCGGGTTCATTGACTTCTTCATGACAAAGAAACCAACGGCCGTTCTTCCCTGAACGAAAAGCAGGGGGAACGCCTCCTTAACTAGAAAGAACACAAGAAAGGCTCCTTCTCCTTTGCCCGTGGCAGGAATATGAAAGTATCGATCATCATTCCACAAGACATGAAACAGGCTGTGTGTTAGCTATCTAGCTCACAAGAACCAGGAAGCGGCTTTCCATCTCTCACTGCTTTGGCAAAAAACAAGACACAGCCGCAATGTCCTGAACAAGTTTGGGCTAAACTGAACATATGCTCTTCTTTAAGGATACAAACTTTCATAAGCTAAAGACCCGACTGTTTATGTGAGAGTAAAACTTGTTCGAGAAAATAAGTGCAACCACGGCTCTCATCTTATCTCAATGTGGGACAACAAGCTGCATCTATCCGAAACACTACGGAACTCGTCTGTCTTTCAATACACAAGCAAACATAGCGCGCTGGCAATGATAAGAAAAACAACAAAGCTCCTTCGCTTCTCATCGAAAGTGCAATTTATCTGGATGTCTGTGAGTCTGTGTGTATATACACCTAGATGTATACACACATATGTACATATACCTATTCAATGTATGTACTATACATATACTGACTATATACGCAGACACTCTATAAAACATGCCATATACTACAACATGAATCAGGTCACAGACATGTTGGACCACACAGAGGCCTCGGCTGCTGAGCGAAGTGCGCCCGCGTGGTATCACCTCTCACATGGCAACCGTATCGCAAAAACACTTAGACTTGTGTCGACTAAAGTACTTGGAGGCCCAGGGCACTTAGTAAGTAGGTTATAAGTAGAGTCATAAGCACCCTAAATGCAGTTACCCCAATTATAACCAGATTTATAACCTACTTACTAAGTCCCCTGGGCCTCTAAGTAGGGAAGGTTCCATCCCCACTGCGATCTCCTATCATACCGACTGTCTGATTTGGCCACCTCACCCAGACTTGCTCATGGCGAGGCTATCTGAAAAATGCACATCGCAGTTGCCTGCGGCAGGTGGTGGGCCAGCCTTGCCAGGTTCCGGCATTGGCATGAGGGCTATACCGGTCACTCACATTCCAAGGTTCCAACTTCGTGATTACGTGCGGTCCGCACACTACAAACTGCTAGGACTGTTGCCTTGTCCGGTCTTCTTTGGACTTCGTCCTGGTTTTTCTTCCAAAGCTCATGGTCCGAGTACCCCAGCCCAAGCAGCACCCCAAAGTCCGGATCCAAATGCCCATCTGAACCTTCCCTCAACCCTAAACCCTAAATCCGGATCCCAACCCTACATCCTCGTGGCTGGGCTGACCCATGGGGCTACGCTCTGCTCATGACTCGCATGCTTCGTCTCATCAGGTCCAGCCACAGTACACAGCTCGGTTCATCTTTATTGCTTCTTCTTGCACGGCGCCTGGTGGTGCTGGCGAAGACCGAAATACGGTGCCTGGATCGTCCTAAATCTGCGTGCAGGTGACACGATCGTCAGAGACGCCGACTTCTCAGATGTCCGGATCGAGCTATGCCCCAGAGCTGTGTGTAGAGCTTGTGCCACTCGCTGATCGGAAATCACGGCCTTAGCCAACAAGCTAGGCCTCACACTGAATGCTTCAACAACTGCTGCACGACTAACCCATAGCCTGAGGTGCAGAAGCTTCAACAACCAGGGATGACGAATCGTCTTGTAGTCCTGACAAAGTACATAGAGTCATGGAGCCATTGCACCACACTCATAGTAAAGGCATGTCTTTTTCCTGTCTTCACCTCAGTTCATCATTCCCGTCAGCTAGCAGCTAGTGAAACGTCTCACCATGGAGTCTCTTCGCGGCCACATCACAGAGAATCCCACGTTCATCGAATCAGAGCTGGCTTGCGCAGAAGCCGGGCTCCCGGCTCTTGCAAAGCAGGAGTGGCACAGTTCCATGTTGAAGCGATTTCTTAGCCGCTTTTTTAAGGAACCAGCTTGTCCTGCACAGTGCTGCTGTCGCCTCCACCCCAAGGATCTCCCCAAGTGACCACTCGGCCATCGTTCCGAACTGCAGCAAAGGCACCGCTCGCCACATGGATGCGGTGCAGGTCGGATAAGCTGCCCTGCACCATGGAGGAGTCTCCACCTGCACTGGAATTCCCCCATGTCACCACTGTACCGTCCTCCTTGATGGCTGCAAACGCCCCTTCAGAGGCATGGATTTGCTGTACCCCGACGAGCGACTGCGCGACGCTTGAGCAATCACCACCAAATCTGGCACAGCCCCAGGCGACCACGCTTCCGTCCTCCTTGATGGCAGCAAAGGCCGCATCCGTCGCAACCAACCTAGCTCGCCGTCTATCTTACCCGCATGGACTGTGTACTAAGGCCACATTATAAGCATATGCTGACAATGGAAGTCTATCAGTAGCCGTAGCCATCAACCCTAAACCCTAAACCCTAAACCCTAAACCCCCAAGCAGCTGTCGCACGTTGCTCAACCTTAAGGCCGAGGAAGGCCGAAACGCAGACAGAGGAGCCACTCCGGAGGCAGCTACATCACATACTATAGGGGCCTTAATAATTACCTCTACTATTTTGGGGTTCCTTATTATCATCATAGTATAGTGGGCCCCAAAACCCTATTCTAGTTATTAAGGCCCCTATACTAGTAAACACTGAAGCTCCTGCTGCTGCCGGGCTTTGGAGGAGGAGGAGGAGGCTTCGAATCAGTACACGCTAATTGAAGCCGAGAAACTGAGTCTGAACGGCTTGGCAGTTGCCTCCAGAGTCTCTACAGCCCCAGGTCACGACCGTGCCATCACCTCGCACTGCAGCAAAGGCATCTTCCGTCGCCAAGATTTGGAGGACATCCACAAGCTCCACATTGCTGCAATCACCGCCTGCACTGGGCGCCCCCCAGGTCACAACCGTCCCATCCGTCTGCATAGCTGCAAAGGCTCTGGCTGTAGAGTGGATCTGACAAACATCCACGAGGCGCTCCTGAACATGAGAACTATTTCCCCCGCTGGCCAGGGCTCCCCAAGTCGTCACACGACCGTTCAGTTTCACCGCGGCAAAGGCAGACCGGTTCGCATGGATCTGCTGCACATCCTGTAGCTCTCCCTGCACAGCCGTGCTATCGCCACCCCCCGTGCTGGCGCCCCAAGTCACAACGGAACCGTCACTGGTTATCGCTGCAAAGGCGGTGCTGGACGAATAGACTTTCTGCACATTTTTGAGCTTCTCATGAACTACGGAGCTGTCTCCTCCATTCTCGGGATCTCCCCAGGCGACCACCGAACCATCAAGCCGGATTGCGGCAAAGGCCGAGTTTGTAGCAGAAATTTCGACGACGTCGAAGAGCATATGGCTAACATCGTGGCTGTCACCGCCAGCTACGGCCGAGCCCCAGGTGACTACGCTTCCATCTGCCCGGATGGCAGCACAAGCGAACTCGGAGATGTGGACGTGCTGAACGTCGAACAACTGTTGCTGAACAGCGCGGCTGTCTCCACCTCCGTGTGGAGCTCCCCAGGTCACGACATTCCCGGCAGCCCCCACGATGGCCGCAAATGCCCGCGCCTGCAACAACTGAGGGTTTAGAGTGGGGTTTAGTTTGGTGTTGGCAGACCCGTTTGTGCGTGGCAGCAGCATCGCTAACCCCTAAACCCTACAGCGTGGAATGCTTCTAAGGCGGAGTCGACAGCCGGCACTGCCAACTTGGGTTGTTGCTGGTTTAATCGTATTTCGAAGAACACAGCACACTTGGGTGGGATCCTTTGAAATAGCGCATGTTGGTATGCACGAAATCCGAGCCCTAACGCCTGAACCCCAAGCATTAAACTCTAAACCCGCCGTTGTGGCCCCTTCATCCCATAGCCTACATAAACCTAAAACCAAAGAGCCACAAACCCCGAAAGTGTTTAGAACATTGATTTAAACGTGCTACACCGACCTCGAACGGAGCATAAGCCCCTGAGCCTGATCCAAGCACCAAAACTGTAAAAGCCGCGGAACCCCTGAACCCTAAATGCCGAAAGCCTGACCGGATAAACTGCGGCCGGCAAAAGGTGCATAGCAGAATAAACCAAAGACACCAATCGAAGGGAAGAGCACAGACTGGTGTTGCTGCTGCCTCGTATCCTTCAACAAGCAAGTTTACAAAAGTATGGGAGACGTCGCTAAGTTCTACCTCGCGAGGGGCGCTCTCTACCCTGCCTTCCTGTAGGACTCCATCACAGGACCTGGCTCCCGGATGTCTATAAGCCTTATGCACACTAAACCATATGAACCCCTCCACACTATGAAACCTAAACCCTGTGAACTGTAAACCCTGAAAACCCTAAACCCAGCAAATTGTAAAACCTACAAGCCGCAAGATCATAAACGCTGGCCCTAAACCCTGTAAGTCCCCTAAGCCATATAAGCTGCAAACCCTGTACCCATAGGCCCCATAGTAGTTGCTTTTCGGGACTACCTTATAGGGTTCTAAATATGAACCCTAAAAAGGAGCTACTTTAGGACCTATGGGTAGACCACAAAACCTACAACACTCCAAGCCTACCAGGCCTACCCTAAACCGCATGAACCCTCCCCTGAAAAAGCCCTGTACAGCCCAGTGAAGCCTAAAAAGACCGAACCTTGCAAGCCCTAAACCCTACCAAAACCTCAACTCAACAAACGCTAAGCCCACAAACTCTCAACCCTTAACCCTGTGTGGCGCCCAAAATCCACAACCCCTAAATCCTAAACCCTAAACCCCTCAAAAAACCCAACCCCTAAACCCCAAGCCCCCCAAGCCCAAAAACCCCTTAGACCCCAAGTCATCAACACACCTGGCTCCCGGATGGTGGCGCTCAGCACATCGCCATCCTGGAGGCCAGCGTCGCAGAGCCGGCTGGGGCCGTTGAGCCTCAAACCTGGGGGGTGGGAGGGGGCGGGGGCTATAGGGACCTTAGTAAGTAGAATAATGTTCCTTTAAAGGGCTCCTGTAAAGGGCTCCTTTAAAGGGTTCTACATGGGCTACTATAAGGGTTCTAGAAGGTAAGGGCCTGAGTAATTAGAATAGGGTTTCATAGGGTGCCTTCAAAGAGGTCCTTATAAGGGCTACCATAAGGGTTTCGGGTTTAGGGGCCTTAGTAATTAGAATAGGGTTTTGGGGCCAATTATACTATATCTATAATAAGGAACCACCAGAAAACTAAATAACGACCAATATATTTTGGGGTGTTCCTTAGTAGAATTATAGTATACTATACCCCAAAACCCTATTCTAATTATTGTAAGCCCCCTATATTAGGGCTTTATGAGGTTTAGGATTTAGGGTTTAAGGTTCGGGATTTCGGGCTTATAGGATTCAGGATGTAGGTGATAGGAAGTAGGATATAGTCATAGTGAGTCCTAGTGATATAGGTTTAGGATTTGGGGGGATAGGAAGTAGGATAAGAGTGATGTAGGTTTAGGATCTAAGGTTCAGGATTTTTCAGAAGGACTCTAGATCCTCCCTTGTTACATAAATGGGTTTAGGGGTTTAGGGGTTCAGGGTTTAGGGTCTAAACATCCCCTGAATCCTTAAACCGCTTCGAAGCCCTCCAACCCCTAAAGCCGTAACTAAGCGCGCAACCTTGAACCCGAGACCCCAAAGCCTCTCCGTAGTTAGGGGTTTAGGGTTTAGGGTTTAGGGTTTAGGGTTTAGGGTTTAGGGTTTAGGGTTTAGGGTTCTCTAAATCAAGGCCCCCTTCTTTGGGTCCCAAAAATAATACGGCACCCTTTTGAAACGGCCCCTAAAGTGGAACCTAATTTAGAGAAGTACCTATCCGTTGGACCCCTAACCTTGCCCTCTCTTCGACTGGTGGAGGCCCAAAAGTCAGCTCGATCCCTGAAACCTATGGTTCAGGGTGTTGGATTTACGGGTTTCTAGGGGTTTAGGGGTTTAGGGCTTAGGATTTATGGAGGGCTCCTTTCCTCTAATGTGCAGCCCTAGACTGTAGGAGTGCCGTGTCGAGCGGCTTAGGGTTTAGGGTGCGGCCATCGGTGTTGTTGGCGTGTTTTCGCTATTGCTCTAACTGATACCAGCAATGAGGAATATACTCAAATGTCCGTAGTTTCGGGCGCGTAAGGTGTTGCAGGATTCTGTCCATTAGCCTCAGTAGCCGTGCTATTTCTATGTCTGAGAATATTACGGCTGTTGCCCTTTTCATTGATATTCTCCTTGCTGTATTGGTTTCTGTTCTCAGTACCCTCATGTTCCTTCTTACGACGCCATGACCCTACTCGCAATGTAGTTGTCATGACTACTACAATTGCGACTCTGCTTCAACTATGTCTGATGCCAGAGTCCGCTCCCTCATGCTCAACAAACGCCCCTCCTTCGAAGCTCAAGCTCCACAGTGACAGATGTTCGCTCACACCAACCACTGAACTCGAAATCCGAATCTCTAAATTTTAAGCCACCTGTACTGAATCCACAGAAGCCCACACCACCACATCTAGATCCCAAACGCGTCCCAACTGGACTGTACAGCTTTCACGAGACTGTCCAGATCTCCCCCCCAACGCACAGTGCCTCCTGGAGAAATCAAAGCCTTCAGGCAGTCGGACTTTTCTTGTCACCAGCGATCTAACCTAGGGACTAGTTAGAACAGGTTTTGGGGATCATCAGACAGTCACACAGACTCAATAAATCAGAACCCTGAGGGGTCCCGTGAGTATCAGTTCAATTATGAGGAATTCTGACAGTTGAAGGAAGATTCCCTGGTTAAGGGGTACTGGACTTTGCGGACTATACACAAGATTACGGAAGCCCGCCGAATAATTAGCCATACTATTCCTTACGTTTGCATGACCTTTCTCTCGCATCTTCTACCTCCTTTGTAAGGCATTGATGTGCCATGCTGCCTTGTGCTCAGATTGGAGAATGATGGATCTTATTTTTTTGTTGTGATGCGCCTGGCGCTGTTTGCTTCTTCAAGGTGGTTTTGACATGCCATGCTCTGCTGTGCATTTCTGCGTTGTACTCGCATCGTTGTCCATCCACGTCCCACCCCAGCCTTCCACGGATCTGGAACCTACATGCACCAACTTCACTGTCCTCAACTCCTGATGGCGGGCGGGTAGACAGTACATCTTAATAAAAGCATTTGAAGCCCGAGGCGCTAATCTAAGCCCCGAATCTGACAAAAGCTTGAAGCCCTGTCTGTCCTAGAAAACTGAATCCGAAAACCCGCTCAAAAAGTCTGAGCCAGATCTGAACAACAAACACAACTCAAAACCATCCATGAATGGCAACGAATCAATGATGATTATGGTATGACGCTAGCACAAGAAACCAAACATAATAAGCGACATGAAGAATCCAAAAGACATCTCTCGAGGAAAGAGCCCCAAACCCTAAACCATTTAAAGCCTAAGCCCTAAGCTTGGAACCCTTGATTCAACTTGAAACCTAAACCCTAAACCCGGGACCCTAAACCCTAAACAACCCTAAAACCTAAAACCCTAAACCCTAAACCCAAAAATCGGAACCCTAAACCCCAAAAAACGGAACCCTAAACCCCAAAAATCGGAACCCTAAGCCCCAAAAAACCGCCCCGTTTGGGCCTTAAGGGGCCGACCCAGCGCCGACTCCGCCGCCCGGCGCAACGCGTGGACCGGGCGGTCCGATGCCAAGGCAATCTCGGCCCTTCTTAGGGGGTTTAGGGTTTAGGGTTTAGGGTTTAGGGTTTAGGGTTTTTGGGCTGAGAGATTAGGGTTTTGGGTTTTGGGCTGAGCTGAGAGATTAGGGTTTAGGGTTTTGGGCTGAGCTGAGAGATTGGGGTTCAGGGTTTTGGGCTGAGGGTTTAGGGTTTTGGGCTGAGGGTTTAGGGTTTCTAGGGTTTGGGTTTTGGGCCGAGGGCTGTGCTTTCTCGCGACAAGAAGGCAAGTCTCAAGGATAGGCAAGGCTGTTTTTGCATAGCCGGCTGATTGAAACATCCAGATTCGGAAAGAGACGGCAACCGTAACCTGAGAACTCTGTTCTAAAACAACCTGGATGCCCCAATCCGTGATGAGTGCCTCTGCCCGCTGAGCAATGCCACCGTAACGTTGAACATGGCTGCGCAGCCATGCGCTTACGGCCCCGAGGTGCTGGAGCAAAACTGCAGTCCGCAGACGAAGAGTCTGGACATGGGATCTTAGGGTTGAAGTTTTAGGGTTGAGGGGGTTTACCTGGACCCCAAAAGTATGTAAAATAATAGCCCTTTATAGGTTTGGGCCATAATTTTACCTACTTTGGGGGTTTAGGTAAGGTTTAGGGCTTGGGGTTTAGGGCCTTAGAGGCGCAGCTTCGGTCATGATGTTTTGACGACTCGGGCTTTCGGCACACCCTGAAAACTGAATCCTGAACCCGACATCCTTGCCCCTAATCTGTGCATCCTGAACCGTAATCCTACCTCCCATAACCCTAAACCTTAAAGCCTCATCCTTCCTCCCAAAACCCAAAACCCTAATCCTACCTCCCTAAACCCTACAAACCCAAAACCCAAAACCCTAAACCCTACAAACCCAAAACCCAAAACCCTAAACCCTACAAACCCAAAACCCTAAACCCTGTAAACCCAAAACCCAAAACCCAAAACTCCAAGTCCTGGACCAGGAATCTGAATACCCGAAACCCTGAATCCGCTTAACCACTACCTAAACCCTTAAAAGAAGGCAAAATAATGGCCCACCTACAAAGGGCTATTATTTTGCATACTTTTGGGGTTCAGGTAAATCCTAAGATCTCAACCTCCAAATGGGTTGTTTAGGTCCCCAATGTAGCACGGCACCCTTATAAAACGGACCCAAAAAGGGACCCTAATTTAGAGAACTACCCAAATCTCAAAAGCCTTACAACGCTTGAACACTGCTTTTTTTACCGCAAAAACCCTACGTTCAAAACCTTTAACCCAGAATTCGACACCTTAACCCGGATTCTGAACCTGGAACCCCAAATTCTAAACCTGGAACCCAAACTTCTAAATCCCTAAACCCTAGAATTGAAAAGCTTACAGAAGGGACTGTCCTGGGGCCTGCGTTTGAGAGCTTAAACCCCAGATTTCAAACACCATGATCCCCTTAAACCCTCCCCTCAAAGCCCTAAACCCGGAACCCTAAAACCCTAACCGCCCCCCAGGTACCTACTATAAAGGGTACTAGAGCCCCTAGGGCCCTATAGAGTAG
>CAJNDV010033774.1:219092-249938 GCA_905221635.1 Symbiodinium sp. CCMP2456
ACTACTACTACTACTACTAGTGCGACGACTACTACTACGACTACTACTACTACGACGACGACAACAACTACTACTGCTGCTGCTGCTGCTGCTACGACTACCACTACAACGACTGCTACCACGTCGCGGATTTCGACCATGTGATGCCCCGCGTCCTTCGCCCCGGCCATCCCGAAGCATAATCCTGAAATGCTCCAAACCCGAAAGCCAAAACCCTTCAAACCTCAGGACTATATACCGGAAAGCCCGCAACACTGAAACCCAAAGAGCCTGAGCTCTCAGAACTAGATTTGATCTGGAAAACTCCAGATATTTCTGTCGGATCTTGGTGTCTGATGGGAGCTTTGTATTGAAATCCAAAATTACTGGTGGCCTGCCAACGATTCTGAAATTGGCTGCCCTTCGACCTGCGGCCCACCCAAGGCCTAATCCCTGAAGTCCCCAATTCTTCCCAGCCCACAATATTGCACTCGAGATGCATCGCTGCCATACTTGCCGTGGACCCTGGTTTGCAGAGAGCTTGGCAGGTTGAAAAAAAACGACAAAGCAGACGAAAACAGCTTGTCGCGACGATATGCTTATGAGTACGGGAGCATCTCCGGGGAGCGAACTGAGCTACTCCCTTTATTGCGGATTGCTTCTGCTTCTCAAATGCCCTAAAGACCTTGTCCTTTTCGAGTGGTTCGCCGTTTTTTCGAAATCTGCTTGTGCCATTCTACCGCTTCGCTCCTGTTTCTCAAATGCCTGGTTTGCTACATTCTCTCAAAATCTCTAGTTCACGGTTGAGAGGTTTATTACCTCGCTCACCTGCTCTGATGCCTTTCGAATGCTTTGCTCGTTGTTTCTCCAATGCTCTAGACCCTTTCGAGCGCTTTGCTCTTGTCTGAATGCTCTGGTCCCTTTCCGAATTTGCTCCTGGTTCTTGCTTCTCAAACGTTCAAGGCCAGTTCGAAGATAGGTCGTGTTGTTCAAAAAGTTTTGGCCGTTTGGTTTGCTGCTGTTCCTCAATCGCTCTAGTCTCTGTCAAGCGGACATGCTCCTTTCAAAACAAATGCTCTAATTCCTTTCGCACAGACAATTCTTTTGCATTAGCCGCTCAAGCGCCTTCCAAGCTCTTTGCTCCTTTATCTCAATTGCCCTCGCTCGGCTTGCTTGTTTTTATCGAAAGCCCTTGTAGTCCCTTTCTTAGCGTTTGCTTCGCAGATCCTGTAGCCCGTTTCGAGCGGTTTGCTCCTCCTGTCTCTCAAGTACTCTAGTCTCTTCCAGTTCCCAGATGTTCGAATTCCTTTCGAAAAGATTGCTGCTGCCATTTCCCAAATGCTCTAGTCTCTTCCCACAGAGTAGGTTTTGCTCCTCTCTCAAAATGCCTAGTCCATTTCAAGCGGTTCACATCTGTTTTTCCGGCGCTCTAGTACCCTTCACACTGTCTGCTCCTGTTTCTGAAATGTTCTACTCCCTTCGGGGGCAGCTTTCTCCCTGCTCTGAATCTCGCTGTCGAAAGGTTTGTTGATCCCCCCCAACGCTCCAGTGCCGTATTGCCTGCTTCTCAAACGCGCCAATCGCGCATGAACGGTATGCTTCAACTTATCAAACGCTCTGGCTCCTTTCGAGCAGTTTCCTTTCTCAGCAACTCTAATGCCTTTCGTACGGTTTGCTCAGACTCATTGTCTCTCAAATGCTCGATAGTCCCGTTCGAGCGTTTTGCTCCTGTTTCTCAATGCTCTAATCCCTTTCCGAGTGGTTTGCTCCTGTCTCTCAAATGCTCTAGTCGCTTTCGCGCAATTCGCGTCTGCTTCTCAGATGCTCCAGTCCTCTTCGAGCGCTTTACTTCTTTTTTCTCAGATGCTCAAGCAAGGTCTTTTCAGGGCGGCTTGTTCGTTTCCTAAAACCGCCCCAGTCCCTTTCGAGCTGTTTGCTCGTCTGTCTCACCAGCACTCGTGACATTCGAGGGGTTTGCTTCTTTTCGTCAAAGCTCGCATTGCTTTTGTGCTACGCTTCTCAAACGCTCTAATCCTTCTCGGGCGCTTTACTCCTTTTCGCAAGTGCTCTATATAATCCCTTGCGGGCGGTTGAACCGTTAGCTCGTTGGCTCTCAGACGCTCTAGTGACCCTATTGGCACTTGAATCACTGGAGCGGTTCTCTCTTTTTGTCGCATAGCCTGTTCGTTTTCGAGCGGTTTCCTATCTTCTCTCAGGTACTCTTGTCACTCTAGTCCGTTTCGAGGGCCTTGCTCCTGTTTCTCCAAGGCTCCAGTCGAGAAAGAGCGGTCTACTCCCTTTCCTCATATACTTTCTGAGCAGGATGCTCGTTATTTCTATGCGCTCCGGTCGTGCCCGAGCGGTTTGCTTCTTTTGTCATCTTCTCGTGTTCCCTTCGAGTTGTTAGTTCTTTCTCAACCGCTCCAATGCCTTCAGAGTGGTTTGCTCGTGTTCGTCAGATGCTCTAGTCCTTTCGGATCGGTGTCCTCCTTTCCACAGAGTTTCGGGAAATTGCGGTCTAGCCAGCTGCATGGGACTACAGGGGACAGCGGCTTTAGGACTCTACACGGTCGGTCGCCCGGAGATATAAGTAGATACATCTTTTGGTCAAAAGCATAAACAGCTTGTTTGTGAAGATAGTAAAAGATCTATCTTCGGGCGAAGATACCCGAACATCCAAGTTGATATAAGTAGATATATCTTTTTTGATCGAAGATAGCGGAGATAGTTTGGAAGATAATAAAAGATAACAAACTTAGAACAAAGATAAAAAAAGATAGCAGACCGAAAATTTTGCCATTAAAACGAGAAAAAACATGAGAGTGTGGCGGTTGGGAATCGCTGCATAAATTGGTCCTGGCTGATACGCGGGTTGCATGCGTTTTCAACAGATTCGGCGGCTCGTTGGCTTGCCGTGTGAATTCCCCCAGCACATTTTGCCTGCAATCTAGACACATTGGGCGGCTCTTTGGGTTGCCCTGTGCAGAGTGTGCATATATAGATCATCGACGGCGGACATGTGCATCAGTTCGCTGATCGGGCAGCAAACATTTCTTTGACGAGGTACATGCCGGCTCGCGAGCAATGCCTCGTTTCTGCAAAAGCCCCCAGTGTAGCTGTGTGGTGACCGGGAAGTTTGGACACTGCTGCCGGTTCTGTCCGCATGGACACTCCGCCGGGTGCCTTCGCCGACAGGAGCGACGAAGCCGTGTGGGCGACACGGTGACGGTTTGCTTTTCTGGTGGCTGTCTGCGGTTGGTGGAGCCTCCTCACCGGCGCTGCTGCAAGCTCTGCCCTGTCGGACACTCTGACCGTTGCCAAGAACGAGCGGAAGCCTTGGCTGCAGAGGCAGAAGCTCGAGCGAGGCAAGGCAGTGGCGGAACCAAGGCAGGCGACTCCAAGTCTGGCTCTTCCTTCTCGTTGGAGGAGATGGACTGAGGAACAGGGGTGTGTATACATATATACATATTGTGACGGTGCCTGGCCTCTGCAGCATGCAATCGTCCGTGTTGTTGTGCAAAAAGACGAAGCTTTGCACGTGCAGGATTTTGTAGGAGGAATGGCATGATGGTGAAGGACGGACCTTTGGTCCGCTTGCAGATTTTGTTCGCTGGAATCTATACGGCGGATGGCAAGCGGATTATGTTAATAGAAATATATATATATATATATATACAGATCATCTTTCAGTATATATATATATATATACACATAAAAGTGCATATATATATATATATGTTATATATATATATACATATATGTACACAGATCATTCAGCCTCCATGTCGTTCAGGGCATGTTGTCGTTCGCTGGATCCATCGGCGGGCTGTGACGGGCTTGCATCCGCTTCCTGCAGGTCATTGCCGAAGTGCCTGCAGTGCTGCAGCTCCAAGCTTGCAGAAGGGCTCTCCTGGACCTTGGGCATGGCGGCTGCCTCGCACCTGACAGGCCTGTTGACGTTGGTGCCGCTCGTTGGCCCGGACTCGCCACTGCTCCCGCCCCACGTGAAAAGGGTCACCGAGTTGATCCTGGGCAGTGCAGGGCTGGGAAGCCTCGAGAGAGAAGACTTCCAGAAGCGAGTGTCGGAGTCCGGCTTACAGGACCAGCACAAGGAGGTGCTGGTGGCGGCACTGCAGACAGGGTTCGTGTTGAAAGCTCCGAGGGCGCCGCAGCAGAACTGGGTGCACCTCTTCCACTACTTGCCGAGCAGTTTGGTTCAGTGGTTGCAGGAGGAAGAGTGTGCAGAGGCCAAGACGAACAGGGTCATGGCCTTCCTGTCGGAGCGAGGACTTCACAGCCCTTCTGAGCCAACCTTGGCAGCGGTGACGGTTCTGGTGAACTACCAAAACCGAACCCAACTGCTGCAGCCAGCCAGCTCTCACGACCTTTTCTTGAAGTGCAAGAGCAGGGCTCGTGCCTACTTGGACAGGGTCGGCAAGAAGACCGTGAAGGTTATCGGTTTGCAGGAGCTGCCGTGCGACCCGTGCTACCTCGAGGCCCCGAACGCCTTCTTCCAGCAGAAGCCCTTGCAGCCCAGCGTCTTCCCTGCAGAGTGGAAGAACTTCACAGCTCTGCTGGCTTGTGTGCCCTTGCGGACGAACCACTCGGACTTGGTTTGTGCCAAGCGCAAGAAGCGGCAGTTGAGCCGCTTGCAGCCAGAGCTGCCGGGAACTTCCTCTGTGCAGCCGCTGCAGGACTTGCAGACCCAGGTGCCCTTGCCGGAAGCCGCAGTGACTCCTGGGGCAGGGGCTTCTCCTGAAGCTGGAGGGCCTCCTGCAGCACAGGAGTTCGTTCCGGAGCCCGTGGCACTGCAGGACTCTGTGCAGGAGCAGCTTGTGCAGCCGGAAGTGCAAGTTCCGGTGGAGGAGCCGAAGCTGGTTCGAAAGAGGAGTCTGCTGGAGAGTGTGGCCGAGCTAGCCGAGCTCCGGAAGGCGAAGAAGACTAAGGACGAGCCAAAGGAAGGCGGCGGCAAGGCGAAGAAGGCTACGGACGAGCCAAAGGAACAGCCTCCGGCGGCCAAGGCGAAGAAGGCTACGGACGAGCCAAAGGAAGAGCCTCCGGCGGCCGCCTCGCAGAAGCAGCAGGACAAGAAGCCCGCCTCGCAGAAGCAGCAGGAGAAGCCCGCCTCACAGAAGCAGCAGGAGAAGCCCGCCTCACAGAAGCAGCAGGAGAAGAAGCCCGCCTCGCAGAAGCAGCAGCAGAAGAATCCCGCCTCGCAGAAGACGTCCCAGCAGCTGAAGAAGCCCGCCTCGCAGAAGACGACCAAGCAGCAGAAGCACGGCAAGGGGGGCGAGAAACCTGCTGAGAAGGAGAAGCGCAGCTACACAAGCTCCGAGGACCGCGAGAAGTTCCTCAAGACCTTGCCGCCAAAGGTGCTCAAGGCTTTCGCGAAAGGCTGTTCCAAGTGCCGCTGGCGCCCGTACTGCACGGTTTGCTGCTGGAAGAACCGTGGATACTGAAAGAGTCACTCCTGCCGCACCCGAAACTACACCCTGAAACCGAAACCTTTAAGCGAAAGAGAAGCAGGATGATCACTTTCAGATCCCGGTTGCATCTGTCATCTGCAGCCGTAGATCCTTTCCTCGTCGCTGTGTTCAGCGGAGGCCCATCGACCGGGCTTGGCCTGCTGGTTGTGTAGTTTTTTGAGAGACCCCGGCTGTCGCAGCCGCTGCATGACTCTAATTCAGAATTCAAGCAATCCGTTGCTTGGGCCGTTAATTTGCATAGCAAAGTCAAGCTCTGCTGGCTGTGTCGCAAAAAAACATCCCCGCAGCCGCAGCCTGCAATTGCAAAGCCTGTTGGATAGAGTGATAGAGTTGTAATAGCATGGCTTGTTTGTGCGAGATTTTTTTTTTTTCAGACACAGCTTCTATAGCATGCCGACCGATTGTACTGTCTCGAGCTCTATAGCTGTCGTATCTGAGAGGACTCGTGTTTTTCGGCGGCCTTATATATATATATATGTGTGTGTGTATATGTGTATATATATATATATATTTGTATACGGGTCGCTGCTTTGAGGGGATTCCTTTGTCGGCGGCCCTCTATATATATATATATATACACACACACACACATATGGCCGCTGCTGGTGTCCAAAGATGTATTGTCTAGACATGCATTTGCAACTAGCATGCGAATACATGCACATGGACTCGGGTCGCTGAGGAAGAGGCGGCCACCTTGGTCACTTCTTTTTCGTGCAAGGAAGACCGCCTTGTGATTTCTCTCTCAAGCTCGGCTTGCAGCTTCCTCTGTGGGTTGGTGTGCTCGGCTGCTGCAGCGAGATGGAGGAGGTGCCACCTCCACCGACGCCTGGTGAGGCGGGAAGTAGTGGCAGTGCAGAGGTGAGGAGCTGGATCCTGCTCATCGACTACGTGGAGATCCGAGTGGCCTTTTACTGGTGGTTTTCACTGACAGCCCGGGAACAAGAGATGTTTCGTCTGGGCGTCTCAGAGGGGTTGAAGGCAGCGGCCCGTCGCGCTCGGATTCTTCCCGAGGTCGAGAGCCACGACGTGTAGCGGGTGGCTTCGAAAAAGGGTGCTGCTTGCGGGGTGTTCGCGACTTTTCAGTGCAGCCCATCTCCTTGAGGCCCTCTCGCACAGCATGGGTGTCTTTGCGATATATATATATATATATACACTATATACACAAGTCTTAACCTATATATACATACAAGCATACATATGGAACCTATTCAATGGCGGCCCTTGGGTGCAGCACATACATGACATATATATACATATATATATATATATCTGTATATATATATATGGGTGTGCACACATAGTTCCCGCCTCTATATGTATATATGCGATATAGAAATATGTATACGATTTTATATATCAGTCAGATGTCGCTGGCTTCTTGGCGGCTCTGCTGGGTCGCTGCAGCATGCTGAGACAGACATCCCCACAAGGTCTTCTTCTTATAGGTTTTTGGTTCAAAGCAGACTGAATCTACTGAATCTCGACAAGTTAGCACCATGGATCCTGCTCACGACAGCATCATTGCCGAATGCAGCCCTTCCGAGCTGGCGGAGATCTTGAAGAAGCACTGGTCCCTGGAGAACCGCAAAGAGCTGTGCAAGCAGTTGATCGATGGCTTGGGCAAGTCGCATGTGCAGCCGAGTACTGCGGGGTCGCACAGCAGAAGCAGTGGCAGTGGGCAGACGTCGAAGGATGCAGGGCTCGCAGAAGTCGCTGCTCCATTCCATGACTGACCGAGCGAATCAAGGATCTGTGCACTTCAGCTGCTGAGAAAAGAGAAAGCAGTGAGAGTACACAAGAACTGAATACAGGTTTCAATAGCAAGATGAGTATATATGTCTATATACATATATACAAACACAGATACATCTATATATATATATATGTATATATGTATATATATATATATACAACCGTATAAGCCCTAAGCCTTATAAAGCCCAGACCCTCAACCCTAAACCCTGAACACATGTATGCTTGTACTGTAAGCCGAGGCGGCTCTGTGGGCCGCTTATGTAGATATATATAGAGATATACATATATATATATATATATTTCTTCATTTATTTGTCATTCTATACATCAGCGTAGGCGGCTCTCGGGGTCGCTGGCCGATCTGCATAGGCGGCTCTCTGGGTCGCTGGAGGCGGGGCTGATTTGCAAGGCAGGAAGATGTGGCCTCTGAGCCATGCAGAAAAGCTGTCATGTGTCATATAGGCCATATATATATATATATACATATATATATATATAGAATTATATCATCATATATCTATATATATACATATATATATATATATATGAGGTATTGTATAGTATATGTTTCCGGTTTAGGGTCTATAGGGTGTCTATTACAGGGTTTAGGGTCTACCTGGGCGGTATATATTTCGCTCGCATGCAAAATTTTGAAGCGGGTCGGCGGGCCTCTGGTTCGCTATATTTATATAGGCGGACACGTCTGGTTAAGATGCAGGCGGGCCTCTGGTTCGCTATATTTATATAGGCGGACACGGAGATTTGCTGTCATGTGCAGCCTTGGCCCGAGCTTCCTGCCTCGGTGCCTGCCATGCAGACTGCTGTCCAGTTCTTGCGGAGATGGGAGACGGCGGTCTTCAGTGACTTCTTGAAGAAGCCTCCGCCGCCGCCGCTGGCCTCGCTGGGGCTCCCGAGCGCTCAGGAGCAGAAGGTGAACCCGAAGACAGTGGAATCCCTCAGATCGATGGTCTCAAAGAGGCAGATCGAGAGGGAGGTCTTCAAAAAGAAGAAGAAGAAGGGCGGCAAGAGGCACAAGAAGTGAAAAAAAGGCTATCTGCTTCGGGAGGCCGGGAGTTTGCCGTATCCACTGCAGGCGGCCCCTGGGTGTCGCTGAACAAATACCGTATAACCCTAAACCTTTATCTACATGTACAACCCTAAACCGGGGGCTGCTTTTCAAGGCCTTCATATATATATATATATATGTGTGTGTGTGTATCATATATAATGTCATGTATAAAAATATATTATGCATATATATATATATATATATATATGTGTGTGTCGCTCGCATGCAATAACGCGAAACAAGGCGGGCCTCTTCCTCGCTATATGAAATGGAGGCGGGCCTTTGGTTCGCTATACACTTTGTCATGAGACGGAAGCCAGGGAGAACAGTGGTCGTTTGCAGCACATGCTGGCTCGAGTTTCTTTATATATATATATATATATATATACACCGCTGCCATGCAGACGGCAATCCAGTTCTTGCGGAGCTCAGAAGAAGGCGGACCTCCGCGACTTCTTGGTGAAGCCTCATCGCCACTGCAGGGGCTCCCAAGAGCTCGGGGGCAGGACTTCCTTTTAGCTGTCAGTGCTGCAGCCCTCGCAGAGGTGACGGGTGACTGCCACAAGGCTTGTTGCCGTCACCCTTCACCTTTGTGAGGGCTGCAGTCTCACAAGTGAATGTCACCCTTGACCTGTGTGTCTGCACGGATAGACACGAGCCCTGCGGACGATGCAGTCTAAAAGACGCATCCGAAAGAAATCTTCCAGAAGAAGAAGGGCAGCAAGAGGCACAATGAGAAAAAGAGTTTCTGCTTCGAGGGCCAAGATCTTTCCGCATCGTCTGAAGGCGGACCATGGGTGTCGCCACACACACACACACACAGACACAGACACACACACACACACACTCATATATATATATATATATATATATATATATATTTATGTATTTTTATATTTATATTTACATCTATATTTATATGTATATAGATGAGTCGTTATATCGAAGTGCCCTCCCTTGTACAACATCCTATACAAGAACTGGCCAAGCATTAGAGGGAGGACTGCATCTTGGGGCCTTCTAAATTGGGCCTAGAGCCCGGCCCTCCCTGCAATTCCCCTTGTAAATTGGGCCCAGAGCCCGGCCCTCCCCGTCCCAGAGGGCCCCCAGGTGGCCCACACTAGAACACACTAGAATAATCCAGAATCCGGGGTGGTCCCAGTAATTCTAGTGCTAATATGTTCCTATTATAACTGGACCCAGGCTGAGGGCCCCAGGGTGGCCCACACTAGAACACACTAGAATAATCCAGAATCAGATTCGGGCCCCGCCGGGAGCAGTTTTGAGTCCATCCAGAATCAAATTCGGGCCCCGCCGGGAGCAGTTTTGAGTCCAAGCAGCTTCCTTGGCCCTGGCTCTTTTGGCTTCAGCCATGGACGAGGTGGAGACTCAAGTGGTCGAGTCCGAGGGCGAGCTGGTGACGTGCTCTAAGTGCCAGGTGAAGTTCCCGGAGAAGTTGCTGGTCCGCAAGAGCAAGAACTACGTGCTGTGCAGAGCCTGCAACCGCCTCTCCACGTTCCTCGGAAACCTTCAAGTCCCGGAAGGCTTTAGCGGGTTGAGCGGCCAGGACTTGGTTCAATTCTACAGGAACTGCAAGGACTACACGGACCAAAAGACAGGAAGGCTTGTTCACGAAAAAGTGAGCACGGCCGTCGTCCAGACCCTGGAGAAGTCCACGGAGAGGTCAAAGGAGAGCAGCGAAGGAGGCGAGTTTCTCCCTCTGTCTGTGCAGGTGATGCGTGGATGGGATCCAGAGCTTGTCAAGTCGGCAGGCGTGTATATGGATCATCCCACTCTGGGTCCCGTGTACAAGATGGAGGTCCTCTCCGAGAAGAAGGCAGAGACAACCACCCTGAAGCGGAAGGAGACGAGCACGGTCAACCTCAGGGCAAAGCGAGGGGCCAAAGTTCTCAAAGCTGCTGCTGCAGGAGAAGCAGCTGGGGCCCCGGCGGCAGTGGGCCCAGAGACCGAGGAGGACTTAGATTTGCTCTCGGACGCCGAAGAGGAGGACAACACCGAGGCGGAGAGCAAGAAAGAAAGGCGGGAGCGCCTGAAGCAGGAAGCCGCGAAGAACAAGCAGCTGCAGAAGGACTTCAAGAAGAACACGGCGGCGGCTTCCAAGGCTGTGGCCGAGCTTCTGCCCCTGCTTGGCAAGGTCTCCGAGGAAGTCCGCAACGGCAGCAAGGCCCCCCAGCTCCTGCAGGAGGCTCAAAGCTTCCTGGCCCAAGCCACGGTGGGTGCGAGTCTCAGCTTCGAGGCTCTCCACGTCTCGACCGAGGCCACTCTGCTGAAGAACAGCCTGCTTGCGGCAAAGCCTAAGAAGGCTGCTAGGAAGGCTTCTGCCAAGAAGGCTGCAGAGAAGCCGGACGAGAAGCCGGACGAGACGGGCACGGACTGAGTCTGGACAAGTTCTTTTCCTGCCTCCAATAGCGAGGCCGGCGAGGTCCGAGTTTTCTACCTCCTGTGCGAGGCCCACAAGCTTTCTACCTCCTCAGCGAGGCCCACAAGCTTCTTACCTCCTTTGCGAGGACCACGAGCACAGACCCCTGCTGCACGAGCCTCTGTCGTGGATGCGAGCCTATATATTTATAGCGTTTATATAGGGTTTAGCGAGCCGACTATATATCTATATAGGTTTATATACATATATACATAGGGTTTCTGGTTTATATGGTAACCGCCATCTCAGAGAAGGTTGCATCCTGATAGTGGCTTGCGGCACGAGCAGGGCTAGCACCAGTAGCTCCGGCGCGTGTTCCTTTGACACGAACTGGTGCACGTTCCAGAAAGAAAAAAGGATTTCGCGACCTCACACCTGTGATTGATTGCGGTCCCCTCGGGTCGCGATCCTGTGGGTCGCTGTTGTGTTTGCATGTAGAATTGAATGGTGGACATGTATACGACGGCGGTCTTTCTTTGGTCGCTGCACATATGTATGTATGTATATATATATATATATATGTATATATGTATATATGTATACATATACATATACATATATGGCGGCCCCCCTGGGTCGCTGCGTGCAAGTTGCAAAGGAGGGACAGTGTTCTGGAAGCTGCCGGTGCTGGGAGCTGGTTTGGTTCAAGATGATCCGAGTCGCAGGCATGCGGAAGCGAATGCATGCTCGGTTGATGAAGGAAGGCCGCGTCGTTCGGCTTTGGCAAGGCTCCAAGAAAATCATGGACACGATGTCGATCAAAGCAGCCCTGGCCGTGCAGAGCAATGCTGCCGTAGCAGCTGGGCTACTGGCGACTGCGAGGGAGGAGCTGCCGCTGAGCGTTCCGGAGTCCGACTCCTTGCTGGCGGAGACTGAAGAGTTGCCTGGCAAGCCGGCGGCTTCTACAGAGGTCTTCGAGGGCGAGCGGCGAGGCTGCACAACGGCAAGGCACAGGAAGCTCGCGGCGGCGGCCCAGAGAGCTGCGAAGAAGAAGAAGAAGTTCGCGGAGGTCACGAAGCCTGCAAGGAAGAACAAGAACTTCAAGTACAAGTGGACGACGGAAGTCTGAGCCAGCCTGGAGCAAAAAAACAACGGGGTCTACTGCAGGGGTTTCAGAAGAGGCGGCCCTCTGGGTCTGCTACCTGCCTCGCCCAACCGGCGGCCACTATATGGTCTCGCTTGCAGGCATATATATACATATATATACATATATATACATATATATACATATATATATATATATGCATCTCACACACACACATATATATATATATATGTGTGTGTATATATTTATACACACATGCCAAGCAGCCGGCGGCCACTTTGGTCGCTGTATATGGAGGCGGTGACTTTCATCGCTTGGAAAGAGCCAGTGCAGATGTCTGGTCTATTCGCAGACACTTGGCTCCAGCCATGTCGAGTAGTGCGGACAGTCCGCCTGGGAAGAGGCGGAAGACCGACCCTAAGGGCAAGGGTCTGGGCGCCTTGGCGAAGCTGGAGGCGGAGGACAAGGACTACGACCCGTTCGCGGAGGAACCGGAGTTCGAGGAGGCGGGCGGGACAGAAAGTCCTGTTGCAAGGCGGCCCTTTTGGGTCGCTGTATAGAGTCGTGTCGCTAGGCGGCCCTTTTGGGTCGCTGAGGTGATATATATATATATATGTATGCATATTATAAAGACATAAACAATATAATGACCCTGCACGAGGAAAGTCCTGCCGAAGCGGCTTCTTCGACTGGCCAGGCCAAGGGCGAGGCGGAGCTGGCGAGTGGACGGGGTTCAATCCCCAAGGCAAAGGCCCCGGCGAAGCGTGGTGGCAAGGTGAAGGAGGCGAAGGCCACCAAGGCTGCAAAGGCGGAGCCCGGCAAGGCTGCAAAGGCGGAGCCCGCCAAGGGAGCAGGTTGCAGGCAAGGACAGCAAGCAGAAGACGGAGGCCAAAAGGGAGGCGCCGCCAGAGCCGGCCGCGGCTGCAGAGCCGCCCGTGGCAAAGCCGGCAGAGGCGAAGAAGGCGGAGCCGGTCGCACCGGCGACAGAGCAGACCGTGCCAAAGCCTCCCTGGCGAGTCGAAAAGGCGGCGCCGGCGGTGAGGCCACCGCAAGCACGGGTGGTGGTGCCGCCGCTCCGGCCGAGGCCGCCAAGCGGTCCCCCGCCACCTCCGCAAGGACCTCCTCGGGCACTCTTTCCACCTCTGCCTCCTGGACTGCCACCTCAGCAAGAACCTCCTGCAGGACCGGCAGCTCAGCAAGGACGTCCAGGAGCACCGCTTCGTCCGCCAGGTGAGCCTTCGTCGTCTTCGCGACCTCCAGCAGCAGCACCAGAGACGACAACTGCTGCTTCGCGTGCGCCGAAAAGCGCAGAGCTCGAGGCAAAGCTGCTCTCGCTGCGGCGGGTTTTGGTCACGGCACAACGCCTCGCGGGGGACGCGGACTACGTGTGCCGGGACCTTGCCAGGTCCTTGTACCACCCGCAAAGCCGGGTTTGTCGTGACGACCCTCATGCTGATTGAGGGGTGCATAAAAGAACGTTTGCGAGTGGCACTTCTTTCGGCGGCTCTTTGAGTCGCTGTCTTCAGTGGCAACGGCGGGCCTCTATGGCGTCGCTGTATAATAGGACAAGCACTTGTTGAGGCGGCTCTTTGAGTCGCTGTTCTGAGTGGCAAAGGCGGGTCAATATAGCTTCTTTCGGCGGCTCTTTGAGTCGCTGTTTTCTTTGGCAACGGCGAGAGGCTCGCCTCGCTGCACGAGAACCACTTCTTTGGGCGAGGCTTCTTGTTCCAAGGAGATTTACAATTCATTCGGCGGCTCTTTGGGTCGCTGCAGATAACAGCAAGAAGGGTGTCTCGGCTTCTGGTCGCCATGTTTGCGACGGCGGGCCTCTGAGCTCGCTGCATGTTCGCTTTGCAGTGTTTCGACGGCGGGCCTCTGAGCTCGCTGCGTGTTCGCTTTGCAGTGTTTCGACGGCGGGCCTCCGGGCTCGCTGCATGTTCGCTTTGTAGTGTTGCGACGGCGGGCCTCCGGGCTCGCTGTGCGAAAAGAAAATAACATGCACCGATGCTTTCACCGGCTCTTTAGGTCGCTATATATACAGTTGTCCTTGCATTGATGACATCTATGATCCGATGCCATGTATACAGCTTCAAGCAGCGCCAAGGAGCAAACTGCTCTATGTATATATATATATATATGTATGTATACTACATGTGTATATATATATATATGTACATTGAAATGTATGTGAAACCCCATGCATATCTATATATTTAGATGAAGCATTTGAACGCTTTCATATATTAGAAGCATTCATGGCGAAGAAAAGGAAAGCATGCCCAGCAGAAGGGTTCCGGGAAGATGTTAGCACGGCCTTGTCGCGACCTGGTACTTCTTATCAGGAAGCTGCAGAAAAGCTTGGATGCCGTGTGGAAAAAGTGAAGAGGGCTGCTCACGAACTCGGTGGGAAGCGAGAAGCATGGAGTTTCTTGCACATGGGCGAGAATGCAGGCATAGCCGTAGCCAAGCTGCCTGCATTGCTGACACTTCTCTGTGCCCGGACACCGGCGCTTTTTGAGGCTTTCCATAAAGCAACTGTTGAGGCAGCGCACAAGCCTCTGAGCCTGGTACTGTCATTCGACGAGGCTACTGCAGGGAACGTTCTAGCGCCCGATCCCGCCAAGAAAGCCTGCATGCTCTACATCGCTTGCAAGGAGGTTGGGGTGCAAAGTCCTGCTTTGTGGTGGCCTGTCAGTGTCGTGAGAGCTGACATAATGAAGCACCACCTCCATGGCAACCTCGGCATCGTCCTCCGCTACTTTTTGCGCACGAATCCCGCAGAGCAACTCATGGCTGGCTTTTGGGTTGAGACTACAGGCCACACACCCTTCGTCTTGAGAGTGCGCATCGCAGCAGTGATAGCAGATGGCGAAGCCCTCAGACAGTCGCTGAGTTGCAAGGGCGCAGCAGGGCTCAAACCCTGTCACATCTGCAAGAACGTCATCAAAAAGAACCATGACATGACAGGGTCCTTGCAGGGCTATCTTCAGGACATCTCTTCTCTTCCAGGTTCATGGGATCGCATGACGGACGAAGAGATTTTTCAGTTCTGCGATGAGCAGCGGCGACGAAAGACGGTCCTCTCCGCGGCCGCATTCAAGGAGGAAGAAACTCTGGCCGGCATTGTTTACAATGAGGAGAGCTTGCTCCAAGACTCTTGGGCTCGGCTTCAGCTGCCACCAAGTGTCTTCATGTATGACTTCCTCCACATCTATTTTACCAAGGGTGGAGTGGCCAGTCTGGAGGTCTCTTTCATTGTGCAGCGAGCAGCCGCAGCTCTGAACGTGAGCCACGAGGACCTGGCGGACCTGCTGCGAGAGCATGCCTGGCGAGTCCCCGGACACATCAAGAACTTCGCAGGACCGGCAAACCGAGCCCGTCTCTTTGACTCCAGTCGCTTCATGGAACTTGGCTACAAATCCAAGGCCTCCGACCTCCAGCAGCTCCTGCCACTGCTGGGCTGCTTGCTGGAGATGTTGGACACAGAAAATGTTTTGCGGCCGGAAATGAGCAGTTACCACAAGCTGTTCCAGATTCAGCGAGAGCTGGGAAGGCTCAAGGCTTTGGATGACGTTGAGTCCACACAATCTTTACAGAGGCTTCAGAGCGAGCACCACGTTCTTTGTGTCCAAGCTTACGGCGAAAAAATCCTGAAACCCAAACACCACTGGCGCTTCCACGCAGCCGAACAGGTGCAAAACTGGCAGGCCTACATCGATACCGGTCCATGCGAGACCAAACATCAGCTCTATAAAGCTATCACAGAGAGAAATTACGACGCGGTCACGCATCATGCTTCTTGGTCGGAGGCAATTGCACTAAGGCTGCTCATCTCCTCTCACGAACAGGTGCGAACCTTCTATGCCGACCAGGCCGAGGTTTTCATAGGGAAACCTACTCGCTGCACTGGACCTGGACTGAGCTATCGAGCTGTGAGGCTGCATGGCCGCCACTGGACGCAAGGCGACTTCCTCTTGGAGCCTGTCCCAGGACAAATTCTGCGGTGCTTGAAGGATTCCGCGGACAGGCCTGTCCTCTTGCTCAGGCAGTATCGGCCGGCGACAACAGCAGTCTTCAGTACTCTGTTTCGCCGCACATCCACTGTGCGTCACTTGCATGATTTGCGCCGTACGCGACACGCCTCCTGGTGGCTTTGCGAGAACGAGGATGTGGTGCGAGCGGTGCCGTGAGAAAAATAAGTCAAGGCCAATGCTTTTGACCTCTGATTTCCCCCGATCCCAAGAACGGCGGTTTCAAGTCGCTGCAAACCACAGCAAAGAACGGCGGTTTCAAATTCAAGTCGCTGATAACCGCTGATAACCACACCAAAAACCGGCATCACATGGCTTTCAATCCATCGGCGGCGGTGACATATCGCTGCGAATGGTATAACCAAATATTATTGCAAAATGCCCCAAAAAAGATAGGAAAAGATAAAATGAAGATAAAAAAGATAGTAAAAGATAACGACGATAGTTTTAGAAGATAACAGACATAATTTCGGAAGATAATTCGGCTGCTATCTTCTTATAAGTAGATATATCTCCGGGCGACCGACCGTGTACAAATAGAGGCATGGGGCTCTGAGTTGCCCCACCGTTTGGGGAGGTCGGAGAAGAGAGGACCGGAGGCCAGTCATACATTTCCGTGGGGTTGAAAGGGTCCTACTTTTGACCCAAGCCCAAGCCCGTTGATCCAACATGGAAGCTGCCGTGCAGCACACCCAGCCTAAAACCTGCACCCCTATCCTTGCATGAGGAAGGTCTTCTGTGTCAAGCAAGGCCTTGAGGTACAGGGTACGGGAGTCTTGGTCTCGGGAACAGAAAGCCCCTCGAGGTCAAGGGGCGGCTTGCTTTTCTGCAACCAAGGCTCTCCGGGGACGTGATGAAGCCATAGTTGGTTGCCTGTGTGCAAAAGCAATTCGTTGAGTCTGTGGCTTGGCTGCATTTGCTCTGTGCTGCATCAAGCTGGGCAAACGCACTAAATCGGCAAACCTGACGAGAAGAAAATGAGAAGAACGAGACCGTACACAAACCGGCAGTTGCATCTATAGCTGTTTCGGGGCTGCAGTACGAGGCTGGACTTTCGGGGTCGTCGGCGTATGACGACTATATAGGATAGTATTTTGATAGTTAACTGGCTATCTAGCTAGCAGGTGCGTAGTTTAGTGGGTGTAGCTAGCTTCGTTAGTTCAGTACTTTAGTTAGCTTGGCTTAGTTAGCCTACATTACCTTACCTTGGCTCGGCTAGGTTTTCTAGCTTTAGATTAGGTTTAGGTTAGCTAGATAGCCAGTTAGCTCATTAGCTAGTTAGTTGGCTGCTTAAGCCAAGCAGCTAGTGAACTACCTACGAGCCAATCAATCAAACAACCAATCGATTCTCAGTTTAGTACTTAGCTAGTGAAATGACTGTTTATGCTAATATCTCCAGATGAATCTGTCTGTATGCGGATGGATGGCACGAATATTGGTGGTCTCTGTAAAGATGGTCAGAGCAAACATCGCAACAGCACCATTGCAACTCGGATCACCAAACCGAAACGGCGGTGGTGACATGCGCTGATGGCGATTGGACTTGTTGCATCGTTCTCATAAATGGCCATGTGTGTGAGATGATTCCAACGACGGACCGGCTATTGTTGGAGACGATGCTACTGATGACGACGACATGGCAGGCAAGAAGAGACAGCCTATGGAGGTGGTGGCCGGTGACTTGGCGACTGTAGTGGTGCTGGTAATGATGATGATGATGCTGATGATGTGATGATGATGCTGCCTGCAGCAGTAGATGCTGCTTGTGAGGGTCCCGGTGGTGAAGCTGATGATGATGATGATGATGATGACGACTTCGGTGAGAGCGACGCAGATACTTGTGACGGCGTAGATGGTGATGGCAATGGTTGGCACTGAAAAAAAACTCAGCTTGCTCTTCCCATTGCGCTTACTATTATTGCCCCGCTGCGGCTGCAACTGCAGCTGCGGCTGCACTCATGATTTTACGCTGCGAAGGCTGCATTGGTAGTCTGAGGCCGGGACGACGTTGAAGGACTTCACCACACCGGTTGCGAACTGCGAGACGAAGCAAGCTTTGGGACCCACAGGGGAGTGTGAATAGCTTCCTATCCTCCGCCTGCACCCCATGAGAAACATGGAAGAACGTCAAAGGCTTGGGTTGGTGCATTTTGGCTCGAGCATGTCCGGGGCAAAAGAAAATGAGTAGGTCGGGCTAGCAGGAAGGCGGAGGCTCATGTGCTTATGCCAACGAAAGTTTCCAGGCCCGGAGATAGAGTAGCTACTCAATCTCAAACAGCCGGATCTGTAAACAAGTAGAACAGGTCCTGTGCACCACCTCCGTCAATTCAGTGATGTTGGCCGCCCGTTACTTAAATTCAATCGCTTGGAAACAACTCGAACCGCGCCAACCCACCACCACTAGTAGTGGTCCACTACGCCTGAGCCGCACTACAACCCACCTTCAACCCCCCCAACGCCGTCACAGCCGCCCACCCTCCCTACGAAAGGGCAGCTGATGGGATGGAGCTGCAGGGTTGAAGACTGTAGGGCTGGAGGGCAACCTGCACAACTGGAGAGCAGAAGCTGGAAGAGACTAGAGGGTTAGGTTGGAGGGAGGGTTGGAGGGTTGCTGGAGGGTTTGAAAGCTGGCAAGTACCTTTGTGGATTCGGCTTTATGCCACCTCTGAGACTGATGCGCCATGGCCGGCTGCCGCCGCTGTAAGCTTTACTGGGAGTTTCCCGCAACCCTTTCCTAGTGCCGCTCCGATATGAAAAGCAAGGCTGAAGATTCATCTTCACCCCTCAACATGCCTCGCCGGTCGATTCCGGCTGGCTGTTCGACCCTGGTCCAGAGATTTTTCCTTGCGACGTGCATCAACTCGACAAGCAAGCGAGGATGTTGAATTGAAATGCCTGTGACAAAGCCTAATATGCGCTGATCATGGAATTTCAGAACCACCTGGACCCTGCAAAATAATGTGCACCGACAAATCCACATGGACTGCTTCACAGCCCCTGAACCCAAGATCATCCTTCGTACGGGTCTTGGTCTCCTTAATTGGTGTCTCAGGCGTCAAGCATCATCTCCCCCGTCTAGACCATCAACCACTCGATTGAGGCTGAACCTGTAACCTGAACTGTCAAGCTAGGAACTGAGACCACGTGTTCTTCGAAGAAATAAGCACTCCAGTTTGTGCACGGGAGGTGTGAAGGGAAGCTCAAGGCCGCAAAGCTTCCGGGGCTAAGTGTGGTTGTTTTCCGCCACCGGCGACCGTTCAGAGCTTATGGCGTACAGCATGTAGCTAAGAGTTCAGAGGCTGTGCTGTTTAGAGGGGTGCAGGGTTGCTTCCCCTGGTCAGCAGACAATAGCACGAATCCTACTCGTACCTGTACCGAGAGTGCTACGTATCACTGCATCTCAGCCATCAATTGCAGCCTTTACAGGGGGCTGACGACACTAGTCAGAGCAACCCAGTCCTGGTGGCAGCTTCCCTTTGCCTTTGCCCACACCGCCGCCATCGTTTGCCTTGCCCCCCTTGCCTTTGCCGGTGTCAACCTGATCCGCCCAGATAGTTTCGGTTGCTATCGCTACCAGATACTCTGCTTGTAGAGTGGCTTTCACACGGACCGTGCAACCGCACATCGCTCGGTTCATCCGTTGATTCCTTGGTGTTGATGAGACGCTGGCCTAAGGTTTTCTATGAAAGTCGAAAAGCTTTGGAAACGGAACACATATTCCGATGCAGCGCCTGAATCAATAAAGGTTGAAGAGGGCTGTACTTTTCGGGTAATGCAGCGCTTCGAAACTCTGAGCCCGAGCGTGCGCTGGGCATGGAATGAGGCCAAGAGCCCAAATCCCAAATCCGCCATGTTGTGCTAGCGCTAGGGAAGTTTTTTCACTTAGCAAGAGACCCTGGCATAGACCCAAAAGAATTCACTGCTGGCAAGAATTCAGGCCCGTTCATAACGTGGAACGCTCATATTTCGAAGGGAAACCCCGACTAGGACTCAGCATGTGGAATGAGTTACGCAGTCAAACACAGTCGTAAATCAAGGATCCCGAAACTCCTGAACTTTAGCACATCCAGGAAGAAAGCGGTACCTCGCTCTTGCGGAAGCTCTCAAGCAGCGGAGATGCTTAACTTCAAAGCCATCAAACCCATAAGAACCATGAGCCAACCCTTAGAACTGTTAGAAACCCGATAAACTATTAAACCCTTTATTTCAATCCCACTGCCTCGATCATCATGCTCAAGTCGCCCTCGGGAGGCTCCCAGAACTCATCGCAGAGCTCGAGGCCCTGGCTGAGCTGAGCTCTCTGGGCTCTCTGAGGGCCTAAACATTTTCCTATACTATTCTGGGTTACTTACTATAGTTGTAGTATAATGATCCCACAGCAGGGCTTTGGGCTTTGGGGCCTCGCTTTGGGGCTCTGGCTCTGGGTAGTTTGCTTTGTTAACGATTTCATTGCTGAAAGACGTGGGCTCAGGGTGTATATCTTGTAGCTCCAGGCTAAACTGCCGAGGCATATCTATGTGGCCCCCACTTGCACGCCCGCTGTTCTTCATGATGCAGTTTATAAGGCAGCACGTACATCAAAATGAACATGCGAATATCGATCGGACTGCTCTTGATGCTCATCTGTAAACGCTGGCAACTGTACCTATGGCAACCCTTGCTAGTAACTCCTATATGCCTATACGGCCTCTGGGGTGCTCATTCAGCTGCTGTCATGGTGTAGCTTCGGAGGTCTATCGGCGGAGTAAGGCGGTGCTGGTGCTCGCTTATTGGGGCCCTGTAGGGCCCCAGTCTCAAGGAAGCCTGTCAAACCCAACCCCCCGTCTCTGTTTTCATTGGCAGGACCGTCGTGCTGCACAGTGTCGGACAAAGCCTACATGAAAGCAATCTCCAACCTTCGGTCGAGTGGCTTCAGCATATGGGGTGCGAGAAGGGTATATAGGCTAAAAGTTCAAGGTGCAGGCGCTTGCACGGACGCACCACACAAACCCAAAACCCTCTGTAGCTACCTTCGGCGCCGACCACTGCAGATTCCGTCAAATATTCAGTACATGCTAATGACACGAAATTGCCATGTCTCTCATTGAGGTAGCATATTCTACTCTAAGTCAGCATAAAAGCATGCATGCCCTAAATCGATGGATCAGCTTATCGCCTGAAACCTTCTCTCACTGTTGCATCGGTTGGAACATCGTCGGCGCAGCGCCCGTCAGGCAACACGATCTTCCAGGCAGAAATGCCCTCTACCTGTGCGTGGCCGCAAAAAGATCTAACTGGCAGCTTCTCAGCATTCCCAGATTCCCCCCCGACCCGGAAGACATGCAAAGAGTTCAGGGCTTTGGGCTTCGATCGATGATACTGTATTTAAAGTACCTACGTTGCAAAGGTCCTTTCTTCTGGGAATGTGTGTATCCTCGGCATCTCCGGGTCTTGGGCTGCAGTTCTTCAATATGTTTTTCTGCACATGACGAGATCACAGATTAGAGAATCATTTCAGAAGTGGACCCGTGTGTGTGTGTCTGGACTTTTGAGGTACAGTGAGCTGACCGATCAAGTCTTTGAGTTTGAGAAACAAAACGGCTAGTGGTATTCATGCCGGTAATCCAAGAGTCGCTGAAACTCGAGGGACCTGTGTTGGAAGTAAGTTTGCTTTCAAGCTTTGAAAGGTCCCCTCTGCTCTAGAGGCTCGGAGTCTGACACGCACAATGCCAGGGATGGATTTCCAGCTGGAACTCCTTCCGGCCTGACCGCGTGAACCTTGTACGGCCCGCCTTTGAACCAAAGGCCAAACGCCGAAGCAAAACGAAATCTAAGCCCGGAGCTCTGGGAATCTGCTCGCGAATCTGTCGCTCCTCGGCTTTGGGAGTGCCGCTTCTTCATCATTCATGCGTCGTAGAAGGTTTTGAGCATCCTTGCAAGATATCACAAGCCTAGGATCCTTGCGAGCAGCCCAAACTTACCTGGGGACACCCAGGCCCAACCTTCCCGGAACCCCGCACACCTTCAATCCGAGTCGGCGACGCCTCTGCCCGAAGATCAAAAACACAAAACACGCCACTTCCCTTGTTTTTGCAGCTGAGGAATCCAGATGCCGAAAAGCGCTTTCTCCATCTGCTTGGATCTGGAGCAGCTCCTTTTTTGAAACAACGCTTCTTCGGGCGGCTGCTGAAACAGTAGCCCCTTGCTCGCCGTGTTTGGGCTATGCCCAGCCCCAAAAATAAATGGTCCAATACCTGGTCACACTCTAGAACCCAGTACTTACGCCCTACCTAGGTGCCGCAGCTCAGAAATGGCGAGGGGCTCCTTTTAGAACTTGGGTTAGGGTTTGCGGTTAAGGGTGATACTCGCTTTACCTTATTGGAGTCTCCAACCATTTTGTAAGCCAAATGTAAATATCATATGCAACCGCTTAAGTATGGTATACATTATAGCTATGCTGCTGCCGGCTTCAAATGCAGTGGTTTGTTTTGGTGTGTTACAGGATCTTTCCCACATACTGTACAAGCTAACATTCCGGAAAAAAAGGTACTTCAAGTATGTTGATCTTGTCTGCTTTCGGAACATCTTTCCAAAGTCAGGATGGTTTGGTTGTAACAAGCACTGGTGTGTTTGAGACTTTTTGTGTTGAGCTTGCTTGTGTTTCTATTACGTAGTTGCACTAAGGACATGGAACAACCTCGTATTTAATTCTGTTCAAACAAGACTGTCGTCATTCCTACACTTGCGCAGGATGAGAGGCATTGTGGTCCTTTTCGTATTTTCTCTACACGCATTGCATGTCTTCTTACTAGCTCCCTTCAACATTCTCAACCCTTTGCACTATCTGAAAAATACTGCAATACCTCATGACCTCCGTTGTGAATACATATAAAGTAACAATAAGTGTCGTTCCGTTAACTGTATACTCTGCAATTATCTATTGAGAACAAGTCAAGCAAAAATCAGCGTAATAATAAGAGCGCTTACCAATGCAATAGCAACCCTTGAAACAACAGCTGTCTGCAACGGGCTTACAACGATAGCATATTGTCCTCGTCACAACCACATCTGGTTTCCGCATAATCCGAAATCAGCCAATTTCTCTTCTACTTTTCCTGGCATTATCCCGAATGCTCTATATACACTCGTAAAAACTTTCCTTTTCAGAAGACAAGCTTATGAAAAAGAGCTGCCTCCTCAAGATTTCACGGAACTAAGGACGAACCGAAAAACTTGTGAACCTGTAGTACACTTTAGGGGCTCTTGTGTTTGTTTCAAATTGGGGTATCTGCCTAACTGGCCTGTCACAACAAGCTAGATATTGGCCAATCAATACTGGAAGCTTCTGCATTGATTCTACCTGCTTCTCAATTCTTGTCAATTCTGTCACTCGCTTCTTATGCTGGTATCTTGATCCCTGTTTGTCCCCATCCCGTGTCACCTGTTGCTATGTCTCCTGATTGAATAGCCGTCTAGTTTGTCTTAATTAATACAGTAGGTTTTGACCATCTGGGGTAACACCACGACCCATGGGAAAGCTACAACGATCCGCAGTAATGTGCACCAACACATCATTATCTTCAGTGCTTGTTGTGACGGCGGTTGTTCATCACCTTCCGCTGGGCGCCTCGAGCGCTGCTTCTCCCCAGGCATGTCATGCACTAACAGGATTCAGCGACATGTGATGGCAACGTGGTGCGCCTCGAACGCGGGCCAACCGCTTCTTAGGGAAACCTTGAACCGTATAACTCCAATACCGCAAACAGAGGATTCCGGTCGAACTCCGGATCAGGTGTAAAGGTCTCCTCCCCCGCCAGGTTGGAGCAAACGATCCGAAGCAAGTTGCCCTCCTTGGATGTGAACTAGGGTCGTAGGGGGAAAAGGGCATTTATGGATTATAAGTTAGCATGTCTCAAGTTGGGGGAGGTTTGAGAGTTTTGGTCGCACGCGGTTTAGTGAGCATTGGCGGCTCAAAGCGCTGTGCACTTTCGCAGCGATTGGCACCTACTCGACCGAAGCTGCGAAGCTGCCTGTGTCCGGCCCTGGTGAGTTGTGTTATGAGTATTGCAGTGCAACCCTCACTTCCCTAAACCCAACCCCAACCCCCTTCTCTTTGCCAAGCCTTGCACGCCGGGGCTACATCCTGGCGCGAAACCCCCACTTCGTGACCCTTGTGACAGACCTGGTGTTGCCCCTTTCGCTGGCCGATTCTATGAGGTTTGGGATGGCGGAACTGGCGGATTCAGGATGACCCGCACGGGATATCTTCCAATCGCATGCCGCATCGCTAGCATCTTACAGACAACTTAGTTAAACGTCTAGTTTGAAGACGAAACAAGAGAAAGTATCAGGGATTGGGGGTGTGGATTTGACTTTTCGAGGATGTTTTGACACTCGGACAAAGCCGGGCAAGGTGTGCGAGGTTTAAGAGATCCGGGTATTCTGGTTGCGGGACCTTGATTATTCGGTCTTGGCAAAGAAAGTCCCCATGCGCCGAGTTGAATTGAAAAAGAGGACGGCTCGCGCTGTGGGTCTGTGAGCTAGGATCCAGGCTCGGGTGCTTTACATTACAGCAGCGAGACGAAGGAAGATGAAACACAGATAGCAGATTGGCCCCTGTGCATGTTATATCCCACCCAAGCGCCATGGGATCCTGAAGCATAAACCCTCACTCCAACAGTACCAAAGTGGCGATGGCCGGCTTTAAACACATTCTGCGACTCGAGTGGCACCAAGGTAGGGTATACCGTGACACAGACCCCCCTACCCCACAAAGCAATATGTCGGGATATTGGCAGGGCGTGGAAGAGGAGAGAGTGAATTCGCATCGTTCTTTGACAACACCCCGAGCTCGCGGCAAGGAAGCAAGAACTGCTCACAAACCATTGAGAAATTTAGCCGGGCAAGCTAATCGGCGGGCGTGATGCGAACATCAAGGTCATCACATGACATGTAGTCGGAGTTCTAGCACAGGCGCTCTGCACAGCAGCGAACGTTGACATCATCAGAGGTTCGAGCATGCGTGCTCTTCACGTGGGTTGCAGTGGAAGCGGCGGATGACTGCAAGTACTGGGCCCGAAGACTCGCATATGTCAACCCAGGATCAATAGCATCAACATCAAAATCAAGATTGTCATGGTCACCATCACCATCACCACCATCATCGTCATCATCATCGCCCTCATCATCATCATCCTCATCCTCATCATCACCATGATCACAAGCATCATCGTCAATCATCATCACGAGGTCTTGAGAGAGCGCGAGCGAAACTTACCGCAGAGCCTTGCGTTTCGGGAGGCTTACAACCTTAGGTCTCCGCGGATCATGGGCCATGTGTCCAAGCCATCAGCAGCAACGCAAAGAGGGGCGACGCCACGGTCATGGAAAAAGAGGCGGCGCGCCTTTACAGGAATTGTGCAGTTTGCCCTCAGTCAACACCAGCACCAGAAACCCGAAAGCCTGAGCCGTGTAACCCATAACCAATGCCCTGAACCAACCTCCAGCCCGAACGATAACGTTTGATCAAACCCTAAACATAAAATGGCAACGGCTCTACACCCCCAATCGAAAGAAGCTTTTCAGGTTGAACAAATCTAGAAGATTTTTTGGGGCAGAGTCCAAATTGAGCTTTTCCGAAGATGAAACCACACTTTTGGGTAGGAATTGTGCGCGCTTCTGGGCAGATGTGTTCCAATACTCGCACATGTCATATCAGAAGCGGCAACGAAAGTATCAGCTCAACGTTCTGAGCTGATTTGCTCTTTTCAAGCTGCCGTCCTTTGGCATTTCCCTTCTATATATAGCCTTGGGCTTGGTCAGCGCATATTTTCATCCCGGTAAACCGTTGTGTTGCAAACTCATACGGGCCGAAGCTGATTGCGGGGCTGCTTCCGCGAGATCGTCCAGACAGAAAGCCGGAACAACACATCACAAGAGGCAGACCAAGCAAAGCATGCCTGCTAGGTGCAGATGACCACCACCAAACAGAAAACGCACGCGAAACGACTCGTAAAAGCGAATGGCAAAGAATTACCAGTCTCAGAAGCCCTGGACACGGCTCATGATATCATCGGCACCATGATAAAATATCTCGACAAGCCCGAAACCTGTACAGCCTTATATTGAGTCTCTGCAGGTAGGATATCGAAGTCCTAAACTAGATCCTAAACGCTACACCTAAACCCTTACGGTTTCGTAGTCGTAGTAATATTTTCGTAGAGCTCTCCCCACGCGACCTTGGAAAGCCAGGCCGTCGGATCGCGCTCGTATTCCAGAGTGACATCGCCGTCGAGGCCGCAGAAGCACATCTCCTGCTCCGCTACGTCTTTTGGGTGCAGGGCGGCGAACACAGGGCTTATGCGATTAGTTCTAGAGTATGTTCAGATTTGACATCGGCTGAGGGTCTCAAAATCGTGGACCAGGTTTTGCCAGGTGTCTTCATGGAGCAAAGAAAGAATATACAGAAACCCCAACCATTGCATGCCATTGCAGCAAGGTTAAAACACTTTCATCAGGCGTCAACAACAGATGTCGTCATGCTCAGTACCATCACAGTCAGGGCAGTCTTGGCAGTGGTCGGCATTATCAAGCGACATCGTCATCGGTACAGTCAAGCCAGCTTCAATTAAGCCCTCTGCTTCGATTCCACTGGAAACTTCAGGAAGCGCTTGCAACGATGCAGTAGTGAGCTGCTTGGACACATAGGCCTAGGCTTTGCAAGCATGGTTCGATTCACTGTAAAATTTCAAGCGTCTTATTGAGTTGAGAGGTTGCGACTTGGACCGGGACCGGGGTAATCTCAGTCCACGAGGACTCCAAAGCTGAGGCCACACCCGCCGGCCAGGAATCTGGAATCATGCATTATCACCGCAAGTGATAGCTTCTTATACGCACCGGCAGCTGTTGACCCGTGACACTGTCCGGCCAGGGCACTTCTGTCCCGTCTCGCGGCACAGGCTTCTGGCCTGCCTGAGGGTCCTCCACGGCGACGCGCATAAACGCCAAACAGTGCGCGAACGACCTGCCTCGGATTTTCAGGAAATCATGTCAAACAACAACCTTCCTTCTCACTCTGGATAACGAGCTTTGGATCTGGCTTCTGTGGGGCTTGGAGAGTACGGACAAGCCTGTCAGGCTGAAGACACGTCCTGCCCACCGCAAACCCACATAAGAAGCTACTTGCACCAGCACACCTTAATTAAGGGTCACAGAGGCAGGTTGCTCGGACTCCAAACATCCCGGATGCCACAAGCGCAGGCGCCGCCTCCAGCCTGCAAGGACTAGGACTGGCTGATTGGCCCGTTGTAGTGGCTAGCGGCCCTGCGTGGTCTTCGAGCAGCTACTGGCGCTTCGAGTTTGGGTGTTTTTGCTGTGTCTTCAAGTCTTTCTTCTAGGATTGGGGGCAATTGGCAGTATCGATTCGAACGTGCGTTCGCACGTGCTTACCTTCATGGTCCGCCTGCCGTTGCTGCACGCGAAGGACAACTTGAAACTTCAACTCGCAAAAATCTCAATTCTGCCCTTAGACTCGTGAGGCTTCTGTCAAAGGGCCTATGCGAGGAGCTATGTACCCCAAAAAAACCAAACCCACATGCAGTTCTTGATGGATCACCGCACGTCAAGGCCGAATGTGTATCAAATGTCAGCTAAGCGGTTTCAAATCTTCCCCCTCCCGAACGCAAACCTTTGAAAGCCCTTGAATCTGTGCCTGCCCACCCCAAACCGCTGGAGTATCCCCAGAACCCTCGTGGCCGAGAGTCGTTCAGTAGTGGATGGTGAACCACGGCCTCCGCACTGCACCCCAGCACCACGTCGTGACAGTTCCACCATTCCTGAGACAGGCTTCAGGGCGTGAAATTCAGGAGGTTCGTGCGGGTTTCGGGAAATCTTGAGGGTTTGCTGAAGCGTCCTCTAATGAGGGTCCGCTTCATGCTCAAGGTCCAGCGATTCAGGGCTCGGCAACTTCAGGGTGTTGTTTCTACGAGCTTCAGATAGTGAAGCACCCCGATTTGCACAAGAAGTAGAACGGTTGTTGCCCTGACCTGTCCCTGAGTTTTGAGAGACCTAGCAGACCTAGCATATGGTTCAATATGCATTTCAGGATTACGCAAGGCTTATAGACAGAAACGCACTTGACGGGGTCTGGCATGACAGCTTGTTCTGGCCGAGCGGGTTATCCACACAGCTCCTGCTGCGACTACCACCTGCACCAGGTGCACTGGCACCGTCGACTATGTACTGTTCCCACCACTACTTACTTCCACTGCCTCTGATGCGACGAAGATACGACGACGCTATGGACAATGCTGGTCCGGCTACTTGAGAGGTTCTGCTTAAGCACACCCATCAAAACTCTAGGCGAAACAACTAACAGCGAAGGCCTGAAAAACCCTATCACAAAGACCCGAAAAGACAATTGCAAAGAGAGCGTCTCTGTCGACCGACTCCTCTGGCATTTCCGGCCGCTCCTCTTCGTCCTCGCTTCCGCCTTCTCTGAAGCAAACCTTCAGCTCCTGGAGACTTCACAAGGACGCGAAGTCTAACGCCGAATCATGTTCTATGTTAGAATGAAACCTCCTGTTGTAATAGTCGACGTTGAGCATTTTTGGGATGGACTTAGTCCTGGCCGGTCTTCTGCGTGACCCTTCCCTTCATGCGTCGGCCATCTTGAGCGCTGGCCGGGATGAGGAAAATCCACCAGCCCACCTCAACCTCCATCGGTTTAGGGTTTCAGCACGCGTAATCGGTTGAGGGGTTTTGAAACGAATCTTACTTGATCAGGCGTGCAACGAGCCGAACCCGACCGAAACGCCACAGACTTCACAATGTAGGTGTAAGGTGAAGGCTGCGAAGGCCTTGCAGGAGTCTTCCATTTTACTTCTGACACCGAAAAGAACAACTACGAGATTCACGTTGAAGCACTTCGAACAGCTAGCACGAGTAACCAGGTCAAGTGGATGATGTCACGTAACTTCAGAACCTCTCGAGGACGCTGGATATCTGCACCGGAGGGGAAGGTTCGGAGTTATTTAACAATTTGAGTTTGTGTTCGATGTGATGGCTGATTTCTGCACTACTTGGGAGAACACCTATTTGCTCCCTGTCTCCATGCTCTACATCGACAGAGTCTACAAGAAAAGTGTTATCCATGTCACAAAGCCGGTTGTTGGAGTGGTAATGTGGTGAAGATGGTGATGGGTATTGTTTTGCTGCTGGTTTCGCTGTCGCGGTGGTACCTGAGTAGTGTTCTGCCCTGTGACTACATGACCCATTGAATTTAGCGACGCCCCACCTCGTCCCAGGTGACCGGAAAGCCAACAAAGTGCGCAGACCAATCGAACTTCGGCGGCTGGAATGGGTAGACCGTCCTGCACGGTTTCGGACAGATTCCCTCTTTAGGCCTGAGGTTTACTGATTCGAGATGGCAAGACTTGCACGGTGCATGTAACGATCAGGGCTTTTTGGAGGAGGCTTGGGAGGCTTATAGGGCAGTCCAGAAAGACCCGGAAGGCCCGAATAATTCATTCCACTCCGAAGGACAGGTAGCTCAAACACTCCAACATTCGGGCGCACGGAACCCAAGCTGCAACCGTCATCTCCAGTCAGGCCACGGATATTGCAGCCAGTAGACCAAATGGGCCCCTTGGAAAGGCCCCTGCCTGAAAGCTCGAGCTCCTACTTCAAGGCCCCAGACCCCCAAGAGTACAGAAGGTCTAGGGTCTTGTGTTTTCGGATGGGGCTGTAGCCTCGAAGTCAGTTACCAAAATGGCAAGCTACCCTATACTTATAAATGCTCTTCAGAGAAACCCAAACAAAAGCAACCGGGCTTTTAGCACTAGGGAAAGTCATCAGGGACCCCCGTCGGAGATGGTAGAGCTTCGGGCTTTCGCTCGTAGGCTGCTTGATTCGGATGATACCAAGAACGGCCGTCGAGACTCTTGATTTTTGCTTGCGATGTTCGATCAAGTTCGCGAGACGATCCGTGCTATGCCTAGCATTCCAAACAACCCGTATGCAGCTACTTACTTCTTTGCTGGTCTCGTGGACTTTATTTAGACGACTCTGGACGGCGACGTAGTTTGCATCTACATCTGCAGCTGTTGCCAGCCAGTGGTCGACAAAGCCCTAAACATCCCTACACCCCAGTAACAACGCCAAAACCCGAAACCTGGGTTTCCTGCCCAATTCGCTTCAAGTTGCGAGGGGCGAAGCTCGGCTTCCCAGCGATACCAATCGTCGCTCGGATGCACTGTCCTTCAGGGCACCAAATCGTGTCCTGTGCTACTTGCCACGACGCTGCAGAGTGTCCGGGTGTAGAGTTTCCATTCAGTGAGTCCGGGAGCTGTGAGAACTCGAACAGCCTCGGGAAACCAACACATGATGTCATCCTTTAGGGGTCTTCCGACAAAAGGAAAGGCATAGTGGATGATAGCGCACGAATCGGGACCAATCATGCGGACCTTCCACAGGACCGGAAGCTGAGGCTCTTGAATGCACGCTGCGAAGTCTTTAGGTAGTTGTTCTTAATGGCTGACCTGTTGTGCATGTCCATGTTTTTGCGGTAAAAGCCACGGGCACCAAGGCAAATCAAGGCCTGCAGTCATGCAAAAGTGCTTGCCAAATAAGTACGGTGTCCCTGTACCTTCCGATGGACGCACAGACACTTGAGACCCATCCCTCGACTTGCTGAAACATTGTAAAACTCGCAAAACCCAAACTAGACCATTCACCTCAAACCCTTTCGAGCGGTCCAGAACTCACGCTCCCCTTGCATGATGAGCTCGGTGACCTTGCCCACCATGCTGGCATTCCTGAACTTTGAAGGAAAGCTCGGGAACTTGTCCATATCAAGAAGCTGCTGACTGTTACTACGACTGCTGACTCTTCTACTTCCACTTCCACTTCCACTTGCACTGCCAGTTCCACTACAACTGCCACTACCACTACCACTACCACTACCACTACCACTACCACTACCACTACCTGCACCTGCACCTGCACCTGCACCTGCACCTGCACCTGCTGCTGCAGCTGCAGCAGCTGCAGCAGCAGGCTGC
>CAJNDV010033775.1:0-22160 GCA_905221635.1 Symbiodinium sp. CCMP2456
CACCCAATAGCCGGGTCAAATGATACATAAGGGACCCCTCCACATATATATATATATATATATATACGTTATAAACTTCTAGGCTATAGTAGGATCCCTAATCTGTTTCCACGCTATTCAAAATATACTCCTTACTTAACCGACTGCGGAAGATGTGACAGGGTTTGGGGACAAGGGGAGGGTTTAGGGTTTAGGCTTTCGGGACAAGGGATATACCGATGCTTGCACGTCCCCGGCATAGTGCCCTTACCTGAACAAGAGAAATCTAACCTCTCAAACCCCCAACCCAGAACCCCACAGAACTAAACCCTTTTACCCTTCTCGAATACCCTCCTCATGATAACATCAAGAGCCAGGGGTACAAAGAATCAATTAGGGCCAAGGTCTGCACTAGTTATTAAGATTTTAAGAATTTCCCTCCCCCCCTCAGAGGCCCGAAACCCTGTTCCAACTGTGGAGGCCCCTTGTAGTAAGATAACGGCCTGCTTCTCCTCCCCCTGGGCTTCGGCCGCCAGGACCCTGGCAAGAGTGCAAGCGTCGTTTAAGATTCGGGGCTTGCGGGCTTAGGGTTTAGGGCTTATAGGGCTTATAGGGTTTAGGGTTTAGGGTTTAGGGTTTATAGGGTTTATAGGGTTTAGTAGTTTAGGGTTTAGGGTTTAGGGTTGCAGGGTTTAGGATTTAGGGTAGGATGTTGGGCTCAAGAGGGGGGGTTCGAATCAAGGATAACTAAAACCCTGCACCATGAATCCTAAAACCCCTATAGACCCTGGAGGCCCCGGACCCCAAACCCTTAAAACCCTGAACCCCTACCCTAAACTCCTGAACCCTAAACCCTATAGACCCCATAGACCCTTAAAACCCTAAACCCTAAACTGCTCAGCTTCGGTGTCACCTTGGCAGGTTGTGGGATCGGACTTCGAGTTCGTACTATGCGGGCATTGATAAGGTTGAAGAAGCGTCTTGCTGGAGTCTTACATTTGGGACGTTCATAGCTTTGTTGAGGGGTTTGTGAGGTTACATGCAGTCTTAAGACGTTCATAATTCTAGCTTTGGAGGGGGTTGCCAGGTTACATGAAGGTCTTACTTACAAGTATGCGGTTTGTCAGTGCTCAAAGTGTACCTGAAGGCTGAGGGTACCCAGTTATACGGAAGCTGCTGCTTAGGATCACCCCCCTTCTTACAAGCCCCACACAACAATCCCCTGATCCTTGAAGTAGGCAAGAGGGTGCCAAAGCCTGCACGCACCCAGAACAGCAAGCCTTGTCCTCGAACGGACAGAACCACGACTAGAGCTCCATTTCCAAGTATGTTCTACCATTATATATATATATATATACATTTATATATATATATATATATTTCAATAATATTATACGTCGCTATACTTACCAATGCCACCCAATGCCCTCCCCTCTTCAGAAACAAAAAGTGCGGAGGGGACAGCGTGGCATAGGTTTGGCCATCCATCTCCAGTCCTTGCTTCACGGCCTGGTCGACCGGCTTCTTGAGGTTTTGGCCCAGAGGGTCCGAGTACCCATATGGGAGTTTCAGAAAATTAGGGTACCTTATTTTGGGGTCCTTATAATAGGGGTCATATTATTTAGGGTACCATATTAGGGTCCCCTATTTTCGGAAACCCCCATATAGTAAAGTTTAGGGTTTAGGGTTTAGGGCTTAGGGATTCCATCCTCTGCGTGGTTTTTGGACCTTGAAACCCTAGTATTTGGGTGCTTGGACTCTTAGGGTACGCAGTTCTCTAAATTAGGGACCCTTGTTAGGTCCCGCGCATAATACGGCACCCTATAAGAAAGACCCGAAAACTAAACCTAATTTAGAGAACCACCCATAAAATTGCTTGGGTGCGTTCGGGTCTCGGGTGTCTCGTGGCTTCGCAGGCGGAAGCACGAATGGAATGATGTTTGTTTGTCCGAACCATGAAAGCCAAAACAACATACGTGGTTGTAGTATGAGAGCAACCAATGACAGCGAAGATCTCAATGCAGTCACACGAAAAAAATTAATGGGACTATAGGACTCGGATGCAAAGAGTGGGCGTGCTTTGGAGCCATGCGAAGAGCTGCAACCGCAATTTCTCATTGCAGGGCTTAGGGTTCCTTCAAAGGATCTACAGAAATTCCTTTCATCAAAGCTTCCTTCAAGGGATCGATAAGGGCTCAGGGTCTCGGGTTTAGGCTTCGGGCTTGGGGTGTAAGGGTGTAGGGGTGAAGCCCTTCAAACTGGAAGTTGCGCCAAAGCCAGGTTACCCACACCGGAACCACCAAAGTCACTTTCCAGCGAGTCCGTCCTCGTCATACCAATACTCTGCCATGGCCCTGGGCGAGGTGACTACAGGCACAACAACAAAGCGAATAGGAACAGTAGCGATGAAACCGTCCGGTACAGAACTCGCACGATAGTCCCCGAAGATCCCTGCGTCATCGCAACAAGACCCAAGACCTCATGCGAAGTATAGCCCTAAACATTAAACCCTAAAACCCTAAACCCTAAACCCTAAAATAACCTAAACCCCTAAACCCTAAAAACCTAAACCCTAAACCCCAAACCCCAAAAACCTAAACCCTAAACCCCCGCAATAAAGCCCAGGAGGCCCAGGATTTGTACTTACGGAATGCCAAAGAGAGCCCTGTATAAACATCACAAAACACCATGATACAAACCCTACCTCATGGGATACCTTGTGAAGCCCCTAACTAAAGGAACCCGTAGAGGAATCTGACAACTTTCAGGTACACCCCTAGATACTACGGGTATAACGATTAGAATAGGGCTTTGGGGCTCATTCTAGCATGATTATACTAAGGAACCCCCAAAATAGTATTGGTAATTATTGAGGCCCCTACATTATGACGTCCCAAATCCCCTCTCAGGTGCGATCCAAAGCGCATAGGGGCCACCACATTAGAGCGTTTGAAGTTGTGGGCTGCCGACATGCGCACATTATGCAAGCATCACAACCAGCACCTGGGCCTAGTCGGCCCCCCGAACTTGAAACGCAAATGCACATAAGGAGTCTAGCTTGGCCGCCTCAGAACGTGACCAATCTGCGGAAATCTTGCAGATGTTACACTGTTCGAGTTCCCACCAAGCTGAGGGGTGGCCTGGGCTGTAAATACTGATATAACTATGTGCGTAGTTTTCTAAATTAGGTTCCCTTTTAAAGTCCTTTTTATAAGGGTGCCGTACTATATTGGGGACCTAAAAAGGGACCCTAACTTAGAGAACTACCCATATAACTATGTAGGAAATGCGTATAACCCAGGACCATCTACCTGGCCGTGAGCTCCGGAGCTCGAAAAACCCTGTACCCGACAAGCTCCCTCCATGAGGCCGTGTAAGATAGGGGCCTTAAGAATTAGAATAGTGTTTTAAGGGGGTTCTTTTAAAGGGTTCTATAAGGGCTTCTATAAGGGTTAGAATAGGGTTTTGGGGGGTTCTTTTAAAGGGTTCTATAAGGGCTTCTATAAGGGTTTTAGGGTTTAGGGGCCGTAACAAGTAGAAGAGGGTTTTGGAGCCCATTATACTACAATTATAACAAGAACCCCCAGAATAGTGTAGTTAGTTATTAATTAAAGCTCCTACAGTATCCGGGGACCGCGCACATCACCAGCACTGGCTGCAGCATCGATGAGGCCGAAGAAGGCATCCTGCGACGCTGTTCTCGAAGGGTTTGGGGACGTAGTAAGTAAGTTGCAAGCGGGCAACCCTAAACCCTCAACCCTAAACCCTAAACCCTATTGGGATACCGCCGACATTCGCCGACTGGGAATTACGAGCTACGAACTGACACCACGGCTTACCACCCTAAATGCTCATGCAGGCCCATACTTCAGTTCGCCTCATTCGGATACTTGAAACCCTACCCTAACCCTCCAGGTACCCCTAAACCCTAAACCCTAAACCCTAAACCCTAAACCCTAAACCCTAAACCCTAAACCCTACTATAGAGTGTACTGAATCCCCTAGGGCCCTATATAGTAGGTACCTGCAGGGCCGCCCTGATCCATCAAGCCAGCCTTGAGACCCAAATCCTGACCTTCCTATCTTACTACCCTAGTAAAACCCTAAACAGTTTAGGGTTTAGGGTTTAGGGCTTAGGTTTTAGGGTTTAGGGGTTTAGGGTTTAGGGTTTAGGTTTAGGATTTAAACCCTACTTGGAGGCCCAGGGGACTTAGTAAGTCGGTTATAAGTAGGGTTATGAAAGGGGGTTACTCCAGTTAGGGCACTTATAACTCTACTTATAACCTACTCACTAAGTCCCCTGGGCCTTCAAGTAAGCGGCGTGGAATGCCACTCCCACCTGGTGCCGCGGTCCACGAATCCCGAATGCCCCCATGCGTTTTCAACACCGATAGCAGCCTTCTAAACTCTAGATTTTATCAACCCTAAAAGCCTAAGCCCTAAACCCTACACCCCGAAACTCTAACCCCTTAACCCTAAACCCTAAACTCTAAACCCTAAACTCTGCTAAACCTTAAATCCCTAAACCCTAAACTCTAAGCCCTAAACTCTACTAAACCCTAAATCCCTAAACCCTAAACTCTAAACCCTAAAGAACTTTACCAAACCCTAAATCTCAATAAACGCTCAACCCTAGACCCTCACGACAGATTCACGCGAACCGGTCCTTAGAAGGCTCGAGGTCAAATCGGGACATGCGTCCAAACCATCGCCTGTGACCGTTTGATTGGGCCTGTTGGGGGTTTTAGGGTTGAGGTGTGGGGGTTGAGGGTTAGGAGGCTTAAGGGTTTATGGTTTGGGGTTAAGTGTTTGGCTCTTGCAAGGGATCTAGACGAGATGTTTAAGGGTTGGGCTTCAGGTGAAGTTGAGATGATGCTGCAAACAGGTTTCAAGGTGCTTCGTTCTATACAGGCTTTCGGCTTCAGATAGGGTGTTTTGGGATGGCCAGCCTTCGCCTCCTTCTGGGGTCCAAACACGAACGTGTGGTGAAAGGCTAGTGCCGTTCAAAGAAGTCTGGCTCCTGTAAACAACCAAAGGGTCAACTTACAAACCTTGCCTACGCATACAACCCGAGAACCAAAACTCCAAAACCCTCAACCCTGACACCCGGTCCCTCAATCCGAAACGCTGAGGTTCAAGGTTTACGGCTTTGGTCCAAGCCTTCGAGCCCTCTCTGCTGAGTGCGCGTTTAGGGATATTCTGACTCGCTCTTTCTCCGGGAAAAGCAACCCTGACAGGCACACCTACATGCCAAGTTAAGGTCTTGTGGTTGGCCTTATAATTTTGCCATCGAACCCTTAAATCTGTGCTTAGACATATACACATATTATCTTATCTTATGTCGTCTAAATGGCCGGAAAAAAGCCATATGATGTTATTTCTTTGCTCGTCAAACATGCCCCCAATACCTATTCCAAGTACTAAGGTTCCCCGGTTCCCCCATATTAACGGAATCACCTGTCCGGGACCTCAAAGCATGAACAAAAAATCGCCCCCTCTGGGCCGCCAGGCTCGGCAGCGGGCAAATCTCCGGCTGCGGCCGCAAGAGCAATCATGGTGTCGAACGTCTTCTGGTTGGGCCTGATGGAAGCGGGGTTCCAAGGTGTCTAATTTATAGGGGCCTTGGTGGTCAGAATGGGGTTTTGGGGGAGGGTTTAGGGGGTTTGAAAGGGTTTAGCGCTTTAGGGCCTGAGGGGGGGATTTAGGGTTTGAGCCGAGTTTAGGGTGTCTTGTGGGCTTCCCAGGAGCAGCTCGGTTGGTGGTGGTGGTAGTAGTAGTAGTAGTAGTAGTAGTAATAGTAGTAGTAGTAGTAGTAGCAGAACCGGCGATACCAATAAGCAGCACCAGTAGCAACCACCACCACGCCAATGTGCACACAACAGCGACATTGCCAGATTCTGAGCGCAAGCCCAAATCTCATCCTCTAGACCCAAAGGGTGAGACTCTGGGTCTTGAGTTCCCCGGCACTGAGCCACCGTAGAGTGTCGACAACAACTACTGCCAGTTTTTGTCAGCACTGTTAATACTAACAACAACACTGATCACAAGCCAGCAAGGACAAGAAGTAGTAAGCATGCGACATCGGCGAGAATTAACATCATAATGCGCTCAGCCCAAAACTCTGGAAACCGAAAAACCGAAACCCCAAACCCCTAAGTCCTAAACCCGAAAGCTTTCCTTGAACCTTCGTGTATCCACTTCTGAGCAGACTCGAGCAATCTCTCCAAACAGATCCCGGAGAAGGAGCTTTGGGTTAAGGGTTTAGGCTTTAGGGATTTGGGGCTTCGGGTTTGGGGCCCTTAAGGCCCGAAATTCCCCGGAGAAGGGCAGAGGCCGCCTGACTCCTTTCCGCCAGGCCAGTGACAGCACCCGCTCTGCGGCCTCGTCTCTGATCACTCTGATCTTCGAGGGTTTGGGGTTTAGGGGTTCAGGCGGTTCAGGCGGTTAAGGTTTGAGACTGAGGGTGTAGGAATTGCAGACTTTCAGGGTTTAGGCACTAAGCTTTAAGGAGGCTTAAGCTTGAAGGCTCTTTAAAGTGTTACTTGCCTACTAATTCCCGGACGGATACCGAACCGCTTAGAATCAAAGGTGGAGATCCGAGGCCTCAAAAGGTGGGATGAAGATAGGCCGGGTTTAGGATAGGGCTTAGGGTTTAGGGTTTAGGGTTTGGGGTTTGGGGTTTAGGGTTTAGGGTTTAGCCCCAAACAACAAACCCTGAAGAGCTCAAAAACATCCACGCCTCCCAGGGCTATGAACGCCCCTCCCCTTCCTGAGGCATAGGCGGGCATGTCGCACAACTTCTTCGCCGCCGCCAGAAGGACGTTGAAGGTTTGGATCTAAGAACAGACTAAAGCATAGTGTCAGGGGTAGTGTAACGGATACTACAAGGGATACTAACACGAATAGGGATACTGCCAAAGTTGGAGATTCTTGGTTGCCTCCAACCGTGGCTTCAGAAATGCTAATGAAAGGCTGTTGAGGGTTAGTGGTTCAGTTGAGGGTCATGGGTTTACGGTTCGCAGTTTCAAGCTGTCGGATTTTGAGCTGGTGGAGCACGAAAGTCAACTCAGGGTTTATACGGCTTGGGCTAAGGTTTAGGTGGTGTAGGGTCTGGTGATCATGCAGCATGGCGCCATGCACAGAAAACAGCTAAGAGTCAGAACCTTTCCTAGTAACGGATTTAGGGTCAAGCGGTCAACCTTCGTCTGAGGGGTTTAGACGATGGCCCCCTTGGACCCAGACCGTGGGCGTGTTTGCAACATCGAGAGGTGAAGTATAGAAAACACTTCCCATGGACAGACCCTTGTAGAGCTAAAGCTCTGTCGCTGAGAGGGCTGGGGGCTTTGGATCTAAAGCTTAGAAGCTTTGCCAGCACCCTAAACCCTGAACCCGAAACCCTTAAATCTGCTAAACCCTTAGCCCTAGATCCCTAAACCCTAAACCCTAAACCCTTAACCCTAGACCCCCTAACATCCCCCATCCCAAACTCACAGGGTTCGGATGAGCTGCATCAGGAAGCATGCCGCGACGCACAGTGCTCGCCAACCTTGTAAGGTTTCTTTTGTTAACAGTTCACAAGAAGGGTTTAGGGTTTGGGGTTTGGGTTCACAAAGAAGGGTTTAGGGTTTAGGGTTTAGGTTCACAAAGAAGGGTTCTGTGCATTGGGGTTTAGGGTTTAGGGTTAATCAGAACCTGATTTTCAGGCACATTACCGCCTATTGAAGTAAGAGACCGTAAGCAATCACGGTGATAATTATTCAGGCTTCTGCATTAGGGCCTTAAGGGTTGAGGGTCCAGCAATGCTCAGCGAAACTCTAAGAGCAATGACTCATTCTTAGGGGCTGAGTACCCTAGCAGCTGAAAGGTTAACCTTTTGAATTATAGTAGGATTATATAAGCCCAAAAAGGCTAAAGGTTACCTACTCAGCCCCTATGCATTCTGATGCAGCTTCACCGTGCGAGGAAGATCGGGAAGGGCTGGGTCACTGAGACCCGAGAGTTTCCATGCCTGGGTTCCTCGGTGAGGGTTTAGGGTTTAGGGTTTAGGGTTTAGGGTTTAGGGTTTAGGGTTTAGGGTTTAGGGTTTAGGGTTTAGGGTTTAGGGTTTAGGGTTTAGGGTAGAACTTAGAGTCCGTAGAAGTACAGGGTTTTGAAATTATGGTGTCTGGGCCGTTGGAGTATGGGCTAGGGCGGCTAGGGAGTCTAGGGATAAATAGGGACGAACTCCTGGTACACTACAAACACAAAACCCCGTTATGAAACCCTCAGTAGCAGACACAACTCGCTCAGTCTCAGTACACGGCAGTTTCTCAGCAAAGGCCAAGTCTTTGAAGGCAGCGCAGCGCAAGATCGAAGAGAGGCGGCCGATCTCAGCAATGGCAAATGGAGCCTTCAGAAATCCTTATAGCACCCTATAAACGTCTCTAACAACAACGTAATCTAATCAAAACCATGAGCGCTTCGTCTGCAACTGCAGGCCTAAGCCCAACAGGGGATTTGGGCTTCTTGAGTAGCTGGGATGTAGTATCGGGGCTGGGGGATTGCATCAGTATGGCTTTAGAAACACTAAACCCTAAAACCCAAACCCCTCAACCTTAAACCCGAAGGCCTAGACAAAACTCGAGCGTTCGACTCTTTTGCACCTGAAGTCTCGAAGGCTAGTTCGGGAATCCTTAAACTCATGAGGGTTTAGGGGTTCAGGGTTTAAGGGTTTAGGGGCTTGAGGGCTTATAGGGTTTAGGGGACAGGGCTGGGGCTTTGACATTCTGACGCTCGATTGGCAGAAGCGTGAGCGCTGCACAACGATTCCTAGTCTCCTAATCACTACCTTGACCCTAAATAACATACCTTTTTAAGGGCTTACGGCTGGTGATATAAATCCTGCATCATCCATAATATATAGGGAATCTACCACAATCCCCATAGTTAAGGTTCCTGAGACCAATGCAGGATTTCTATTATCAACAGTAAGTAAGTCAAGATGAGGAATCCAGTCGGGTCCAAGGCATCCCCCAAACGTTAGCCGCATGGACCTAAGGTTAGAAGTATGGGCGCCTAATATAGACCCTTAGGCCATTCTAAGGGTCGGTACATATAGGGTATAAAGGGCCGATGCCTAGGGGCCCCCTAAACCCCAAACCCATGGGTTTAACCTTAGAATGGACATCCTTCGAAAGGCCTTGGGCCTGGGACTGGTCTGAGCCGTGGGCGCCAGGTTCTCGTCCTTGGCTTTCGGCCCGCCACGGTTTAGGGGTTAGGGTTTAGGGTTTAGGGATTAGGGTTTAGGCTTTAGGGTCTAGGGTTTAGGGTTTAGGGTTTAGGGTGCCACATTCAGCTAGTGACGGCTGTGGAGCATGTTGAGGAAGGGTGTAAGTGTAAAGCTGAAGATTGGGGTAAAATAATCAGAAAGAGAACAAGACTAAGCTTAAATATAAGACTAGTAAGAATAATGCCCCAATCAATTCAATCATGCTATTAGCAGGGCATAGATTTACTGTAGAACATATCTATCCAGATTCAACAGGGAGCTCCGGTGTTAGGGTTTAGGGCCCAAACATCCTCTGCACAAGTGCGAACTGTGTGGTGCTTTGCAGAGAGGCAAAGCTCTTGGACGTGTCTGCTTGGAAATATAAGTTTTGCATTGCACTTCTGGCCACTCAAAACTTAACAGTTCTGTCATTCCATAGCCGGGACAGCTTCTAGAGGTCTCGGGTGTGGCTTAGTGGCTGAGCCGTCGGTGTTGTACACAGGTAAATAGTCAGTAACATAGGGGCCTTAATAAAAATATTAGGCTTTTGGAGTTATATTCTACTATAACTATAATAAAGAACCCCCCCGCCAAAAAAAAAAATACTGTAGGTCATTATTTCGGCCCCTAAATTAGTTCTCGCAGCTCCCGCCCCGATTGGGCTGCCAAATGAGCAGAACCATGAGGAAGTGCGCACAAGTGCAAAGAGCCGAACTGAGGGCTACGGCGACGATGGCGATAGGGTTTAGGGTTTAGGGTTTAAAGTTTAGGGTTTAGGGTTTAGGGTTTAAAGTTTAGGGTTTAGGGTTTAGGGCATGTTGGCTGCATGTGGTTGCCGGCGTGATGTAGTACCCTACCTCACACAGTCAGTCTCAAGCGTCAGAATAGAAGAAGGGTTGAATTCCCCCCGAGCTTTACATGCTCCGCAGTTATTGCATACTGATATCCATCCAAACCCCGGTTGTGTGATTCCAGATAGCACTCGCCCTCCTGCTAACAAAAGGGAACCAAGAACATGCTTGCCCTAAACCCCAAGCCCTAAACCCCAAAGCCCCACTGCCCTAAACCCTATAAACCTTAAAGCCAAACCCCTAAGCGGCAAAACCCCTACCCCCTAAACCCTCAACCCCAAAACCCCTGCCCTCAACCCTAAACTTTAAAGCCATAGGCCATAAATCCCCTACCCCCTCAACCCTCAACCCCAAAACCCCACTGCCCTCAACCCTAAACCTTAAAGCCATAGGCCATAAAACCCCGACCCCCCCTCAACCCTCAACCCCAAAATCCCCACTGCCTCCCGGAACCAGCGGTCCGCTGCGAGGTAGTCCTGTGGGGCCGATGCAGGAAGCTGAGACTTGAGGGTTCAGGGCTTCGGGTTTAGGGGCTTTGGGGTTTAGGGTTTAGGGTTTAGGGTTTAGGGTTTACTTGGAGGTCCGGGGGAGTTAGTAAGTCGGTTACAAGTAGGGATGTAATTGGGGTAACTCCATTTAGGGCTACTTATAACTCCATTTATAACCTACTTACTAAGTCCCCTGGGCTTCGGGTTTAGGGGTTTCGGAGTTCAGGGCTTGGGGCTTCGGGGTTTCGGGTTCAGGGGTTTAGGAGTTTCGGGTGTTGGGGTTAGACTTCAGGGCTTCGGGTTTAGGGGGTTTCAAGGGGGTTATAGGGCCTGGGGTTTAGGGGGGTTTGGGGTTAGGTTTAGGGGTTTAGGGGTTTAGGTGTTTAGGAGTTTAGGTGTTTAGGGATTTAGGGTTTAGGGTTCAGGGTTTTGGGGGGTGCCGGTAGAAAAGGCTAGTGCAAGTCTTGTCTTGTACATCTTGCACTATCTCAACTATGCCGCAACCCCCTGCCACCGCCCCTCCCACCCGTCAATCCCAGACACTACAGCAGTTGACGCTAAACCCGTCTGTCTCGAGTGCACACCGAAGGCCCGGAAGAGGTCATGTTCGGGTTGGGAGCTGAGGGCGATTTGAGTCATAAGCTGGACTCTACACATCCCCAAGACCTAAACCCCACAACCCCAAGCCCGCAAGCAAGGAACCCAACCCTCTTCAGAGCTATAATAGGCTCAGCAGAGGCTCCCGGAGAGCCCGCTTCTCCTTAATCAAAGCTTTGCTCTTCCGGGGCTTAGCGTTTAGGCTTTTGGGGTTTCGGGTTGAACTTAACCATTAAGGATCCCTCCCGCCCTGTGTTGAAGAATCCATTGTTTAGGGTTTAGGGTTTAGGGCTACTGGGCTTTCTGGGTACGCCGGAATGCTGAGCTGCTGGCGCCACGCTGGACGCAGGCCTTGATCCTGGCAGCCAAGGCAGTCCTTCCTTTTCTAATGCCTGTGTCAAGGTCCCTGTCGAGGGTACTAGAAAGTCTACGATATGATACTTTAGGGTTTAGGGTCATGATATGGTTCCTGTCGAGGGTACTAGAAAGGTGACGATACTTGGAGGGTTCGGGGACTTAGTAAGTAGTTATTTTATAGACTTGTAAGTGTCATAACCCCAAGTAGAGTCCCTTACTTATTACCTACTTACTAAGTCCTCCGACCCTCCAAGTAGGCTTTCGGCTTTGCAACCTGGCGGTGCCAGAGTTCGGGCTTTTGAGATCTAGAGCTTCACTGACTTCAGAACCTACTCCCCGAAAGCTCGATGTGCTGAGAATGTGCATCTGTCTGTAGCCTTAGCTGCTATTAAAGACTCCTTTACAGTCCCTGTACATAAGATACCTCAGAGCCCTATTTCGATTCCTGAGGCCCTTCGTGAACGTTGAACCAAGATCTGGCTTTGTAAGGTATCGCATGTTATTACCCTGAACCCTACCTATAGTCTCCATTGTAGTTCCTTTTCGGGTATACCTTATCGGATCCCGAATGAATAATTGCCTAACCCCAAAAGACAAACTCCAATGGAGACTATAGGTAAACCCTAAACCCTAAACCCTGGACGCACTATCACCCTGAACCCTAAACCTAGAACCCCAAACCCTAAACCCTAAACCCTGGACGCGCTATCACCCTGAGCCCCAAACCCTGAACCCTAAACCCTAAACCCTGGACGCACTAGCACCCTGAACCCTAAACCCCAAACCGTAAACCCTAAACCCTGAACCCTAAACCCTAAACCCCAAACCCTGAACCCTTAGCCCTAAACCCTGGACGCACTATCTCTGTAGTGGGGCTTCTTGGGCGGAGCTGGCGGCCAGGTGCGGCACTTTTTCGGGCCGGCAGAGCCGTTCCTGACAAACCTCGGTGCCCTTGACCGCCTTGAGAGTCTTAGTTAGGGTTTAGGGGGTTTGGGTTTAGGGGTCTTTAGTAGGGCCCCCAAAAACATAAGCAAAAAAACTAGGATATTTATATCCCATATAAACTCCTGAATTTGAAGCCCAGCAAGGTAGGGATATCCCAATAAAATGCTTATGCTTATGTCCTTGTTGGGCTCCTAATTTAATGTCTTAGGTTTTAGGGGGGTTTAGGGCATATTGTCTTAGGGTTTAGGGTTTAGGGTGGTAGGGCTCATAGGTTTGGTGGGTTTTCGCCGGGGGTCATGCGCGCAGGTAGGATGCAGTTAGATGGAGTGCCCAAGCTTCCTCCTTAGATCGCTTATGCAGGGGTTGGAGCATGGGGTTCAAGACATTACTGAACCCTAAACACTAAAGTCTGAACCCCAGACCATACGCCCTAAACCCTAAACCGTGAGTTTAGGGTTTTTCAGCTAGGGCTGGACAGCTTAGAGCTGATAGGGTTGATGATGTATAAATCCTTCATTAGCCATAATAAGGAATACACCACAATTCCCACAGTTGGTCCTTAAAGTAACGCAGGGTTTACATCATCAAGGTTGGGGTTTAGGGCTCCGGGGTTTAGCATTTGGGGCTTTAGAGCTTAGGGCTTATAGGGTTCGGGTTTGGGGCTTTAGATTAGAGTTTGTGGCTGATGGGGTTTGGGTTTAGGGCTTCAGGGCTTAGGGCTTACAGGGTTTGGGTTTGGGGAGTTTGAGCTTAGGGCTTACTCGAGGGTTTAGGGTGTTGGGCTCAGGGGTTTAGGTTTTCGCGGTCTGAAGCAGGTCTTTCGATCTTGGGCGGCTTGCTTCTGTCCCGTGTATAATTTCAGATGTTAGTGTCGAGATTTGCCCATTTCGGGCCCAAGCCTGAAATTTGAAGGTATGCTTACCCAGAGAGCCCAATACCCCTTAAACAAGGAATGTGGCTTAAGGTATAAGGGGCTTCATATTATGATTTAAGCTCTATTCCTTATTTCAGGGGTATTGGACTCTCTGGGTACATTCTTAGCCCTCAGCCCTAAGCCCCGGTGCACGCCTGACCTTGCTCTTCCTGGCCAGGGTTAAGGCGCTGCCTTGCATAGTGTGTAGCCCTGTGCTTCTCAGTGCATTTTACGTCGGACCCTAAGCCTTAAACCCTACTCAAAGGATCATGGGACTTCGTAACTGAGGTTCTAAATAAGGTAACTGTACTTATAATTACTTATAACCCCAGTTAAGGTACTTATAACCCTAACTTATTAAGTCCTAAGATCCCCCCCCCAAATACCTAGACCCCAAAGAACCTACCTATTTATAAGGATTTGTATAAGGAAATCACAATCAGAAACCCTAAAAAGTGAGGTTCGTTAGGGTCTAGGTAACCCCTAAACCCTATAAACCCTATAAACCCTAAACCCTATGAACCCGAAACCCCAAACTCCAAACCCGAAACCATATAAACCCTAAACCCCAAACCCTATAAACCTTAAACCTAAGCCCTAAACCCCAAATCCAAACCCTAAACCCTAAAACCCTTCTCAGGGTATGTTATTTCGGCTCGTTGGCGCTCAGAGTTCAGGGCTTTGGCACCGAGGGGTTCCGGGCTTTAGGGCTCAGAGCTTTAGGGGTTTAGGGGCTTATGAAGCGGTCGTCGGACGATCCAGGCGTCGCTTTAGGGCTTTAGAGGTTTCGGGCTCTAGGGCTTTTTTTTCGGTTTAGGGGTTTTAGGGATTATAGGGGCTTGGGGTTTAGGGTTTAGGGAGTTCGGGTGTGCAGGGCACAGGGTTTAGGATCTCATAAGCCCCTCTTCGAATAGCGAAGCGGAAGGGGTGAGCCAAAGGTTGAAGACTGGATAAGGGGCAAGGGGGCTTCGGGAAGTTTAGGGTTTAGGTTTTAGGGATTAGGGTCAATGGGGCTTGAGAAGGGGCTTCAAGGGGGCGATTCTTGGAAAATGCGCCTGCAATGCTGCATGCGAGCGCATGCGGGTGGGTCCGGACGAGCTTCTCCTCAGACCAACGAAGCCACATCCACTTGTCTCTGGACTGATGCTTCCAGCTTTCGCATGTGTTACAAGCCCGCAAGACTTTGACACGAGCATGAGCTACAAATGAGCAAGCTTGTGCCTTGTGTGTATGATGCCCAGCTTGGTCCGCTTTGAGCTTCCAGACCAGATCCATCGCTTTGGGTTTGGGCGGAGGCTTGTAGGGATTTAGAACCTGCATGACTTTCTGCCAGACCGGGGGCGCGGGGAGTTGCCGGTGCATAGAAGCAACTTTCCTAGGCTTCGCAAGCTATCAAAAAAAGGGTCTGAAACGAGAAGATTTGCAAGCGCTCCACTAGATACAGAGGTACCCACAACCTACTTGGAGGGCCGGGGGACGTAGTAAGTAAGGTTATCAGTACCTTTTCGGGGGTTATAAGTTCTAAGTACTCCTAATTCTATTTACTTTATTTTAAGATAACCTTATTATGGGGCCCAAGATTTGCAGAGTTTATTGCTCCGTTTTCAAATCCGCTCGGGCTCCAACAGATCGGTCATGTCCAACATTGAGATTACTGATATATCCTGCCTTAAAGACGAAATGATTCCTAAAAGGCTTTGAGGTTTATGTACCATATAGGGAATCATGGTATAAGATACTTTTGAGGGTCTTCTGGTCCTTGAGGTACATGCTGAACTCCTGGTCCTAAAGCCCGTCAACCCTAAACGCTAAACCAAAAAAAAATGAATCCCTTTAACCCCAAATTCTACAGCCCACACCCTAAACCAAAAACCCTAAACCCTAAACCCTAAACCCCTAAACCCTAAACCCTAAACCCCTAAACCCTAAACCCTAAACCATTATCCAGGCGTGTTCACTGCTCCCCGGCCGGAATCCCAGAAACGATGACCATTTGGAGGGTGTAGGGTGCAGGGTTTGGAGGGTTTAGGGTTGAGGGGTTTAGGGTTTAGGGTTTAGGGTTTATGGTTTAGGGTTTAGGGGTTAGGGGGTTTAGGGTTGAGGGGATTTGACGCCCTCCTTCCTCTTTTCTGAGGGTCTAAGGGAGCTGGCAATGAGGTGCTTGTGTTTAGGATTGTGGTTTTCGAGGGTAGCGAGGTAAAACCCTAAATCCTAGACCCTAAACCACGAGTTGCATGGTCGCTTTTGGCCTTAGAGCTTCAACATTGGGACTTGGAATCCCTTAAGGACCAAAAGTCCCTGAAAAGTAAGGGCCCTATATAGCCTTATGCTATGAATCCTTATATGGTATATGAATCATATAACTAAATACCCTTATATTATGAATCCCTATATGGTATATGAACCTTAAACCCTTCTCTGCTCCATTTCGTCTTTAAGGTCCTAAACCCTAAACCCTAACCCCTAAACTCTAAACCCTAAACCCCTAAACCCCTACACCCTAAATCCTTAACCCTTTAACCCTAAACCCCTAAGGTCAGGGTTGCTAGGGCCCTGCCCCTCGATCACAGCAAGGGCGCTTGCGCCAGAACCTCCGGCACGGTCCGGGTTTTGGGGTTCAGGGTTGGCGTTTAGGGAGGGTTTAGGGGTAAAGGGTTTGGGGTTTGGGGTTTGCGGTTTAGGGTTTAGGGTTTAGGGTTTTTAGGGTTATTTAGGGGTTCAGGGTTTGTTCCTCGTCCCTGTTTCCGAAAACTGGGTTCGAGCTCTTTCAAAAGAGTGTTCGAACATTTTCAGGTGGGTAGCTACCGTTATAGGAGCCTGATAGAAGGTCTGTATATACCTTGTAGAAACCTTATAGAAGCCTTATAGAAGCCCTATATACCCTAATCTCCCAGTGTGCTACAAGGAGTCTTGAAAGCAGCTGCTTTAGTTTTGCATGTCACCAGAACTCAAACCCATGCACCTTGAAGTTTCTGGACCTAGGTGTCCCTAAACCCCCAAACCCTAAACCCTAAACCCTCAGGTGAACCCGTTGTGGAGAGTAGGTCCGGCCACAATGGTCCGAGTACTTCATACTTGGAGGATCTTGGGACTTAGTAAGTAGGGTTATAGTACCTTAGTTGAACAGTTGGGGTTATAAGTAGTTATAGGTATAGTTACCTTGTTTATAACCTCAGGTACTAAGTCCCATGATCCTTTAAGTAAGCATTTACTCCTCAAATTTAGGGTTTCCAAGGACAGTATCCTAAGCTGCGTACCTACTGTAGTCATCGGGTTTGTTGCGCCCGGTGGGCAATCAATCCCCTAAATCCGAAACCCTAAACCCTAAACCCAAAATCCTAAACCCTAAACCCTCAACCCAAAATCCTAAACCCAAAACCCTAAACCCAAAATCCTAAACCATAAACCCTAAACCCTAAACCCAAAATCCTAAACCCTAAACCCTAAAGGCTGAATTAAACCTTCAACCCAAAGTCCTAAACCCTAAATGCTAAACCCTAAACCCAGATCCTAAAACCCAAACCCTAAATCCTAAACCCTTTTATAGGCTCAAAAACCTAAACCCTAAACCCAGATCCTAAAACCCAAACCCTAAATCCTAAACCCTTTTATAGGCCCAAAATACTAAACCCTAAACCCCTAAATCCTAAACCTACTGGGCCCAAAACCCTAAACGTTAAACGCCAAATCCGAGACCCTAAACCCTAAACCCTGATCACCAAAGCTGCAGGAGTAGAGAACCGCGCTACTCGCGCTTGCCTGAGATGGATGAGGCCGACTCTTACGGTGTAGGGTTTAGTCTAGGACACTTTCAGGTAGGTAGTTACCGTTAGAGGGGCCTTACAGAAGGTCTGTATACCTTATATCATAGAATAGAAGTCTTATAGAAGCTCTAGAAACCCTAAACTCGCCACTTATAGGGCTTTGGGATTAGGGTTTGTTCCGGCTTCTGGCTGAGCTTGATAGGGTTTAAGGGTCCCAGGGTGTTGCCAGGTGTTTGGGGGGACAGGCTTAAGGGTTTTGTTGGTATAGACATGTGGAAGAGGTGTTGAACTGTTGTTTCGTTGGGTTTAGTGGTTGCTTGGCTTACGATCGTGGAACAGAGTGTCTTAAGTTCCTACAGAGATCCAAGGTATAGACAGCTTCAAGCCTAAAGACAACACCAACGACGACCCTCATCGCAGAACCGAGATTCCCTCTAGGTGGGAGTCTCCACCCCCTCTTCCGAGATTCTTGCAGTAGAAGCGTGGAAGCCATAAAGTTGAAGCACCACCATATCCCTAAGGGTCCATGTATCCATATGAGCATAGTTTGACCCTAAAGTACCTATATAGGGACTACTTTAAGGCCCGAGTATATACTAGATGAGTACATGGACCCTTAGGGTATGCCACAACCGAGCCGGGAAAGGAGCAGGCTGTGACGCAGAAACCGTGTAAGCCGCAAAGCACGAAGTCCTGACGGATCTAGGCAAACATCTCGTTTGGGCTTTGGTGTTTCGAGTTTTTGGGTTCTAGGGATCGCAGGGTTTTAATCCAGGTATTTAGTTTAGAGCAACTCATTCAAACACTTGAGCGTTTTACTGTTGTAGTCCGGTCAAAGCAAGAGTGCTCGGGTAAATTTGGTGTAAATCAGTGAGAGGTCCTGGTCATGGGGAAGATTGTCGCAAAGCCACATATGTATGTATGTATGTATGTATGTATGTATGTATGTATGTATGTATGTATGTATATATACACACATACAAACGGATTCTCAGACTGGGCGAGGCGATGTAAAACGAGGGTGCCAGGCAAGTTGCATGTTTTCAACCGAAAGACCAGCCCTTGACTTTCAAAACCTCGTGACATCATGACTATCTATCGGATACTGCCCTCACTCTGCAACACTTGGAAAATATGTACAGAAATCTTTCTATAGCCCTTGATATGACCGCCATATAGACTGTTACAGCGTGGGGGCAGTACCCAAATGACCATCACCGTCAGCAGCATCCTCATCCTCATCATCATCATCATCATCATCATCATCATAGTTACCAACGATGCGATAGTAGTCATCATCCTTCGGCTCTTCTTCTCTCTGCTTGCAGGCATCATGTTTGTCGCCGTCATGCTTATGAGTCTCATTACGCTTTAATTTCGGACTTGAAGTATAGCTCGAAGAACCGTCGATGGGTTTACCGGAGTATGTTGGGGCTGTAGAAATACGGACACCGTGATGGAACGTGTATTTACCTTACAGAGTTTGATTGTCAAGGGGGGTTCCCCTGAGCTCTATAAACACTAATGCCTACAGTGTAAAGCCTAAGCACGGAACCCTGAGTCCTAAACTTTGCCTCTGTCGCGCAGGGGGCACCATGAAGATGGCCAGCTAAACTGGGTTCTGGAGTGTGTTCACCAGCAGAGAGATAGACAAGCAGGCAGGTAGGTAGACAGACAGACAGACAGATGGACGAGCAGATGGCTAGACTATCTGTTTTTGCAAACAAGACTACGAGGATACACAACTCACCACACAGCGTGAACATAACCTAGACAAACAACACGAAAACTGGGTATGTATACACGATGTGCATTTGATCATGTGCAGATAGTCTTTGAGCTTATTATAGGTCTTGGGATAAACGCTAAATCAAACCCAAAACACTAAACCCAGAACCCAGTAACCAGCTCCGATCTCACGCTGTGCAATGCGCGAAAAAAAGATGCAGGCTTCTTCCGTCATGGGGACCTGTGGTGGGTTTAGAGTTTAGGGTTTATATAGGGGGAAGGGGGGAAGGGTTTGCATCTGATAAGAGCAGGATAGTATAAATATGTAATATAGGTGACTATCAGGGATTTTGGGGGCTTAGGATTCGGGGTCCTGCCGCTGTTGAAGTCGCCGTCTCTTTGAGTCAAACCCGCTCCCTACTTAGGCTCTTTCAAGGGGGACGTCACACCCATCTGGGGAGAAGCACATGAAGCCAATGCACGACACGCCATAGGGTGAAAAGGACTCGTGGCTCTAACCGTGTTCGTTTTAGGACAAGGTTTTGCGTCTCGGGTTTGAGGAAGGACTGCTTGGGGCATACCCATAGGCCCCATAGTAGTTCCTTTTTGGGATTGCCTTATAGGATTCTAAATATGAGCCCCAAAAAGGAACTACTATGGGGCCTATGGGTACGCCCTTCTTTCACACACGTCTCGTGAGCCCCTTGCTCGAAAGGCCCAACCGCGAACCCGTTCGGCAACCGAGGGACGACGGCTGCTACCCGCTACCCATGCAAGGTCCAAGTGCCTGCATATAGTATACTTAAAGGATCATGGGACTTAGTAACTGAGGTTATAAACAAGGTAACTATACTTATAACCCCAATTAGGGTACTTATAGCCCTACTTACTAAGTCCCAAGATCCTCCAAGTTGCACGCTATGCTGGTACATGGGCCCTGCATCCACGATCCGCGGTTTCTGAGGGTTTAGGGTTTAGGGTTTAGGGATGTGTGCGGGCGCCGCTCGAAATCGAAAAACGCCATGCCGGCGAAAACCTGTCGACTGCGCCAACCTCACCCGAGTTCTTTATCTGTAAGGCGTATACGGGGTTAAGGGGTATATGGGTCCAAATATGAATATAACTCTCTCTCTCTCTATATATATATATACATATATATATATATGTATGTTGTATATCCATACTTAGGAAAACACACGCTGCCGTCGTATCCGTTTGCAGTCCTTGCGCGAGCCGCCAACAGCGCATACACATCGCCTTCGAGCCTCGTGCAACCCGCCCACCGCTGCCTTGCGTCGCCTTAGTTGGAGGCTCGGAGGACTTAGTAAGTAGTTATTCTATAGACGTATACGTATCATAACCCCAATTAGGATTCCTTTTCGGACACTCTTAAACTCTTAAATCTACTTGCGACCTACTTATATACTTATTATACTAAGTCCCCCGACCCTCCAAGTACATACATGCCTTGCAGTCGACCGCAAGGTCCTTTCGCCTTCTGTTCCCCGATCGAGCCTTGACGCATACAAGACTGCAGTAAATCTGCGCGGTGCAGCGGCCCCTACATAACATGTTATCCTTTTGGATATTTATTCGGCCGGCTTGTGGAAACGCCAATTCATTTTATCGTACTTAGCGTTCCCGCACTCACATGGAGCAAGAGATATTATTGCCTCGTCCGCTGTGTGCTGCGTGAGACCGTTTGCATGCGCTTGCAGCAAGACCCTGAACGGCGCAGCCATTGCTCGAAGGGCATGATGAAGGCTCCTATAGTCTCTGAACCCTGAACCAGCCCATGCAGTTCGTCTGTCGCCAGTTGGATAGAGGCACCTTGACCTTGCCGGCCTAACGTGAAATTACTGACGCCACTTGCATTCCGAAATGACAGCGTGCTTGGAAGCCTGTGTTCCTATAGGATCCTCCACAGTTCGTGACGAGTAACCGGGCTTCGCAATGACATGGTACGGCCCACCCACACCCCACCCCCCCCACCCCACCACCCCACCCCCTAACCCGAAGCAGGTGATGCGCGAAGTGGCCCGTGTTGCCCTTCCAGCCGAGCCAAGACAAAGGGCCTATATATTTCTGAGTTCTGGGCTCCTGCATGATATGCTCTGATATGCAGAGGGCGCGGTACGGACACTGTCGCGGAGCAGAACCCCGATGCTTACGGTTATAAACGCATTCAGCTTAATACGCAATGACAAGCATATCCACATGTGGCGCAAAATGCAGGGATCGGGGCAGCACCACCCGCTCGGTGACACCACCGCTCCGCATGTGGCACCTGCCTGTTCATGGCCACCCGCACCTTGAGTCTGCCGGGAGGCTGGCGCCCGCAACGTCCGGCTCGCAAATTCCTATATGCACAGCGCAACGAGGTTGTCGCAAACGGTCTCCCGTCTTGGCATGGGTCCCAACTTATAGCACTCGATGCCAATGTCGTTTCGATCCTTACGACCGGCATGGCGAGGCCCACCCGCGCACCGATGTCGAGCCGGGCTGCGCTCGCACTGGCTATAGACATTCAACCGTGGATTTGCCCGCTCAGCGATGCCGCCTCGTCATTGGACTGTGCAGCTCCTGCGCCTGCTCGCGGGGCACGGCGGTCGCCGCTGTCGCTGCCGAGTTCACACACTGGCCGCGATCGCCGCGTGAGTTGCGCGCTGGTCCGGGAGCCTGGCCGCCGCAGCCCGCACTTTGCCCTTGCCGCATCTCTCCCGCAGCTGCCGCCCACATGCCAGAGCAGCACGACGTCTTCGCTGACACGCGCTGGGACAGCCCTGGCCGTGGCCTTCCCAGCCTCGCCTCTTGTAGCTGCCATAGTTCACAACACATTGATAGGAGCTCCCCTGGCAGGTGTAAAAAACACATATAGTCAGAACTGTAGTCATACATGCGGATGTGCACTTGTGTCAGTAGATTCGGAATGCAAGCAAGATCTTTTGTGTGTGTGTGTGCGTGTGCGTGGGGTCTCTCTCTCTCTCTCTCCTCTCTCTCTCTCTCTCTCTCTCTCTCTCCTCCCTCTCTCTCTCTTTGTCTCTCTCTCTCTCTCTCCCTCTCTCTCTTTGTCTCTCTCTCTCTCTCTCTCTCTCTCTCGCTCTCTCTGTCTCGCTCGCTCGCTCTCTCTCTCTCTCTCTTTCTGTCTCTCTCTCTCTCTCTCTCGCTCTCTCTGTCTCGCTCGCTCGCTCTCTCTGTCTCGCTCGCTCGCTCTGTCTCGCTCGCTCGCTCTCTCTGTCTCGCTCGCTCGCTCGCTCTCTCTCTCTCTCTCTTTCTCTTTATCTTTCTCTT
>CAJNDV010033775.1:46495-59346 GCA_905221635.1 Symbiodinium sp. CCMP2456
CTAAACCCAAAACCCTAAACTAAGCGCCTTACAGGGTCTTAGGGTTCAGGGTCAGCCACCGTGGGACCTTGGGGTCTTTTGAGGCGATGACACCGGTTTGAGAGGGTCACATACGTCATACGTGCTGTATTACGGTTGATATCGGGTCTACAGTGGGTTTAGGGCCTAGTTTAGGGTTTAGGGGTTCTACAGTGGCTTCAGAAGGGGATGGAAAAAGCCTTTTACGGTTTACACCGCGGGGGAAATCTGCAACAATCTTGTGATTGCGTCATGTGCCTTCAGCCATAAGCGACCGCCCTGGGAACATGGTAGCCTTGATGCCAATCCTAAACCTTTCGAAAGTAGTTGTGGTCGTTCTATCCCTGAGAGCATGAACCCTGATCCTGGTGATGCTGGTGCTGATGCCGTCGTGGGGGAAAATTAGTGTCGTTCGACGATCAGGATGAGCACTCTTATGCCGGCGATGATGCAGACGATGAGGTGTTGACGATGAGGTGTTCAAGACGGCAACGATGACGACCATGGTCACCCTGCAGAAGATGGTGAGCACAATGACGACGATACAGAAGGCTAAACTTATTGCGACTGTGATGCTTACGACGATAGTGCTAGGGGCAACGGACTCGTATTCGGCATGTGGCTACACTCCTGAAACCCGTACACGCTGAACCCTAAACCCCAAACTCGAAAGGAAAAACATGCGAGCCTACTCACGACTCTCTCCCATCCAAAAACCTCTTAAAACCCGGAACACCGAACCAATCAAGCTCTCGATGCTGATGGTTTGGCGGTTTAGGATTTATTTAGGCCAAAACTGGCCAAAAAACCTACAGTAAACCTGAAACCTGCACGCCCTTTGGGGTGGATGCCTTCAGCTTCTCCAGCCAGAACCTGGCAGAGTCCTCGGAGCCTCCCAGAGGATGGAACGGTGACGGGCTTCGGGCGTTTAAGGTTTAGGGTTTAGGGTTTAGGGTTTATAGAGTTTAGGGTTTAGGGTTTAGGGTTTCAGGGCATGTGCAGTTTACAATAGCGCCTGGTTTACTGTAGGGGCCTTAGTCATTCGAATAGGGTTTTGGGGGGGTCCTTATTATCATGATAGTATAGTATATCCCAACCCTATTGTAATGATTAAGGCCCCTATATTAGGTCGTACCACGGGTTGAAGCCGTTAGGATTTGGGGGGTAGGGTTTAGGACTTACGGACGGGTATAACTATTCTTTCAGAGCAGGACGGCCAGAGAGAGCTCACACTGTGGATCGCTTAGAATCTAGGACACTTTCACGTGGGTAGTTGCCGTTATAGGAGCCTTATAGAAGGTCTATATACCGTATGAAGCCTTATAGAACTAAACCCTAAACCCTAAACCCTAAACCCTAGCCCTATATAGCCTACCTAAACCCTAAACCCTAAACCCTAAACCCTAAACCCCCGACCTGTAGTTTCCTTTAATAGAAAGGAATGATCTGTTTGAGAGCTGCGCTTTTGGGCCGGGCACTGGCCTTACCTTCGCGGACTGGCTTTAAAGTAAGATGTCGGCGGTAGGAGTTTAGGGTTTAAGGTTTAGGGTTTAGGATGTAGGGTTTAGGGTTTAGGGTTTAGTACTTAGCTGGTTGAGGAGAAATAGAAATAGCAGCGACAGAAGCAGACTAAGAGGCACGACAAAGAGGCAAGACAAACTGAACATGCTAGGGAAACACTTAAATTACAACTAAGACACATCTCTTCAGACTCGCCACCTGCGCCACAAGCCCCGACACCCCTTCCTGAAGTAATGTAGGGTTTAGGGGGGGCTTTATAGGCTCTATAGGTACTAAATCCTAAACCCTAAACGGTATAATAAGGTTCAGGGATTAAGGTTAACGGGCTTCAGAGCGCAACTGAATCATGCGCAGGACCTCTCCATCATCAAGGCATTTCTTGAACCCTAAACCCCAAACCCCTAAACCCCTAAAGCCTCGTATCCGACACTGCAAGAACTCAAATCCTGAAAAGACGGACTCTTGGGGCGCCATAGCAGCGCAACTTCTCTCAATGCTCACTGCTCTTGCAGTTGCCCTACGCCCTAGGCCCTAAACACTACACAGGATAATGTAGAGGCCTTCATAAGGGCTCTTTTATAGTGTTATTATATTAAGGAACCCCCCCGAAATAGTGTTGGTAATTACAGGCCCCTATATTACCATCATGAAGACGACGCTATCGGAAGATGCCTTGCAGAACCCTCGCAGGCCCCCTGAAAGGCATCCCCAAAGGAATCCGTTGAAGGAATCCCTGGTAGGAGCTCTGCCAGGATTCTCTCAAAGGAACCGGGAAAGAAATCGTTGCAGCAAACTATAAAGGTGCCCTTGGCACTAGTCTTCCCACTGCTTCCGACCTACAGATCACCCTTATACGCCTTATACATACAGGTCTCATAGCCTGGTGGATAAAGGAATCCGACCTGAAAGCGGTCGCCGCTCGAAGTCATCAGAGAGCTGCTGGAAGGAATCTGCCCCTGATGACCCGGCTGGGGTTTAGGATTCAGGGTTTTGGGGCTTAGGAGGTTTACATAGGGCGAGAAAAGAGTTCGGGGTGTTGCGTTTAGGATTTAGGGGCCTCTTTATAGGGGCTTATGGAATCGGTTTAGGAAGGGATTGCTTTTTTCGGGGAGGCTGGGGAAACTGCTGGGATGGAGTCGAGTTGTTGGTCGTGTGGTCGAGAGTTCTGGGTTCCTGTAATGCCAACCGCGTAATTAGCTCCTGCACGCCGGAATTCTAGATCCTAAGTCCTAACACGCAATACGCCTTAATTTGGACTCCAGCCCACAGAAGCAGCCCAACAGACCTGACGACTTGTGTTGTGCAAGCGCATCCCAAATCTGCAAAAGTGGACAGAGGGCTTCAGCTAGGTGTGAGGTACTCTGGCCGAAGGCGGATTTCATTCGCCATGTCCTTGCTTTCAATCACATCATCGGCTATGGACTCGCCCCAGCCGCTCAAGCATGTCGTGCCGATGAATTCGCTTCCTCAAGCCTCCAACCGCCGAGCTCTTCCGGCTCCGCAGCCGAAACAAGGGTTCATTGAAGGGTTTCTCTAGAGGGGTTCTATAGGGGTTTGGGGTGGAGGATTTCGGTTTTTGAACTCTTGTGCCACTTCTCCGAGCCATGCCTCGAATACGTATCCCTGCTGCCAGCTTCTTGATCTCCCGTGGACAACGCACACTTGACTTGCATGTTAGTATGTATGCACATGAATGCCAGAACTTACAAACCAAGATTCCAACCAAGAGGCAAAGGATCGTATCTTAGGTTCCGTGCATGCAGGCCTTTGCTTCATCTTCGGATCCTTGCCTCTGTCACGACTGAGAAGCCTATCGATGAAGCCGGGAGCGTTACTTCGAAAGTCGAAGCAAGATGAAGCGGGGCCACACCATCGACTAGCTCAGCACCGAGCAGCTCCGCATGATCGCGCACCACATCGACAAGAGAAGAAAGCAGATGGCAATAAGCCAGGGGAAGCGGCCGCTGATGCTGAGGAGAACGGTTGTGAGTAAAATATTATGTGACCCAAAGCCCTTTTGGAAATCTTCAGGCTCCTTTGCTAAACCAGTGTTGGTACTCGTACAGTACACCTTTATAGTAACCCTGATCGAAGTCCTTGAAAGGAAGCCTAAACAAGGGACCCTACTCCAATTATGAAGGCCCCTAGATGGGGGTTTCAGAAAATAGGGGAGCCTAATATAGTACCCTAAATAGTAGGATCCGTATTATAAGGACCCCCAAATAGGATACCCTAATTTTCGGAAACCCCTAGATTGGCAGAACATCGCAGGCGATGCAGAGGTTTTTGCATGTCTGGTTCTCCGGAATGCCAACATCGTACAGCATCCCCAAGGGCTGAGGGCTGAGGGGGGGGCTTAGTAGGTTTAGGGTTTAGGGTTTAGGGTTTAGGGTTTAGGGTTTAGGGTTTAGGGTTTAGGGCTTATTCTTCAGGGTCGGCTAGGGCATCCCGAATCCGAAACGTCCAAGACCAACCCCCCTCAAACCCGAAGCCTCATTCGCAGCTCAGACTTTAATATAGAAGCCTAAATAAGTACCTATATTATTCCTTAAGTTCCTTATATTATTTTTATACTATACAGGAGCCCAAAACCCTGTTCTAATTATTAAGGCCCCTACAGTAGCCCCGAAAGCCCTGCAGCTTGCCTACGATGGAGATGTCATCAGGCAGGTCTTGTCTCTCAACCTCTGCCAGCGGTTCGCTTGCAGGTCTTCGCACATGTGGGGATTTCCAAAAATAGGGGACCCTAGTAGAATACCCTATATAGTAGGATCCTTATTATAAGGACCCCAAAATAAGGTACCCTAATTTTCGGAAGCTCCCACATGTGTGTGTGTGTGTGTCAGTTGGTAATCCCTTAGTCCGTGTGTCAACTGTCAATCTGATTTCAGTCCGTCTATCTTCGTGCGCATCCTCACTTCGCATCCCATCCGCATCCCACCCACTCACCCATCTTACAGCATTTGCAGAGCAGTTGCACAGCACTTAGCCTATAAGCGCGACAGCAGTTGCAAAGGAATTTGCACAAGGACATACCCACAAGAAGATGATTGCGCTCCTAACAATCTGGAGTTTTGTCGATGGAAGATCAATAATTAAGCGGAATTAGTAAATTAGAACAGCGGATCGATCGCCTAACTCGATCACCTCACTCGATCGTCTCACTCCATCGCCTCACTCGATCTCCCCAGCCAACCTCGCCCCGATAAATCACCTCACACAATCCATCACCATCCACAAAATGTAGGGGGCCTTAATAATTACCTATACTATTTGGGACGGGGGGGGGTCCTTATCATAGCTATAGTAAAATATATACCAAACCCTGTTCTAACTACTAAGGCCGCCACAGGAACCTTTGCGTGACCAGGATTCTTGCTCTACAGCCAATCTCCCCCACAGTGTTCAAGTAATGACAGGGCCTCTTCTCAACCAGCGCTTAGGGTTTAGGGTTTAGGGTTTAGGGTTGAGGGTTGAGGGTTTAGGGTTTAGGGCTTACCATCGTCGCATGGTCTTTGGCCAGCTACTGTGAGGCAAACCTTGAAGGCACCACGGCATTTTTTGGCTCGAGGTGCACGCGGGGCCTCATAGTATGAATCTGATTGAAGAGCTTCGAACACCAAGCTTGAAATAAAGACGGGAGCGAAGAAGCTTAGGGGACACTACCCTCGGCAAGACTTATTCTTGTAGCCTGTTTCACTGTATGATTTAAACCCTAAACCCGAAACTCTTTTTCCTGAGCCCTAAATTTTAAACCTCGTGGGCTGAGCTCTCGACCCCGAAGGTTGGGAATTTGAGAACTAAGAAACCCGAGGGAGGGGCTGATGCTTCGTTCTTGTTCACGGCCGCCTTCCTGTGGAAGACTTCGGGGTTCGGTTTCTGCTCTTTTTTGGGTTTAGGGTTTAGGGTTCAGGGTTTAGGGTTCAGGTTTAAGGTTCAGGGTTCAGGGTTTAGGGTTTAGGGTTTAGGGTTTAGGGGTTTAGGGGTTTGGGGTTTATAGGGTTTAGGGAAGGCTCAGAGTCAGGAGAGTTTGGGGCCGTTCATGCTTTTAGGGTTTAAGGTGCTCTTGGGGTTTGGAACTGCCAGCAGATACCGAAGGCCCTGCAGAGGCCGGCTCAAGTCTTGGGCTTTGTGGACATGGGTTTAGGGATCGCGCACTTAGCTGGGACCTACAACCCTGTCTGCTTTCATCTCTACATGAGGGCAGGATATACATAACCAGTCCAGAGTTAAGACATCAACCCATAACTTTGACCCAGGATACAAGATCAGCACAAACCAGGAAGGGATGACCTCACAGCTTAGGAGCTGGAGGTTCCGGCCCTACACCCCAAACACTAAACCGACTTCTCCGCACTCTCCCACAGTCGCAACACATACAGGGGCCGGAGTGATTTGCACTTGGTAGGGTTCAGGATGTAGGGTTTAGGGTTGGGGTTTAGGGTTACAACAGGAAGCCTGAGGAACAATCTGGGTTATTACTCAGGCTTCTGTATCAATTAACACCCCTGAAAACAGCAAAACTCACCTCTGTTGAACGAACCACACATTGGCCCCTTCCAAAAACATGAATACAGGGCTTCCCGGACTTCCCGTATTTCTATTTTCAAGTTCCTATTTCTTAGTATATTCTAGTGTGTTATCATGCCTTCTATTGTATTCTCTTCAGTTCGATCATAGTACTCGACCCTCCACTAGATTGCAATCATGGGCAACTCCAAAAGATCCCAAAACCCCAATTTGCCAGAACCCCTGAAGCTCGAACTTGCGGGTTTATAGGGTTGAGGCAAACCCTAGAACCCTAGACCCCGGAAGCCGTAAAACCTAAAGCCTAAATCCTGCGCAAAGTGTCCAAGGCCTTTGGCGAGAACCTTCGCATGGCTATGCAGGCATTGAGCAAGGCCTTGTTAAAAGTGTTGCCCTTGTGTTTGACATTCTTATCGTTCAAGTAGTCGACTCGGTCATCCAACTTCGACCGCAACAGATCAAAGCATGTCACGCAAAGGCTGCGCAGGGGCTCCCGGAACCAAGCTATTCACGGAGTTCGCCTCACATGCTCTGGTGCTTACCACTTACGCCGTATAGCAACAAAAGCAGCAGCAGCTGTTGCCGCTCAGCCCGGCGGGTCGGATGTCAAAGTGCTGGTCTTTGTTTGAGTCAAGGCGGTGTCATACGGCTGATGGAAATCCTGCATGACCTTATATACCTAAACTATGGGATTTATGGTACTATACTATATTTGGGTCATGCAGAATTTTGTCCATCAACAGTGGCACATCAGGCGCATTTGTCGAACTGGCAGATCCGGGCGCGCGCAGGCGATCTCGAATTTGACTGCAAGTGGCTTCCAGATCGTCGAAGGCGAATGTGGGAGCCTTAATAATCAGAATAGGGTTTCGGGGCCCGTAATACTATATTCATCATAAGGAACCCCCAAGATAGTATAGGTATTCAGTAAGGCCCCTTATATTAGGTACATCCACTCCACGGGAGCGAAGTTGGAATACACGAGTAGACAGCAGAGCATCCTGGCTTTGACCAGCGGCACTGGACCAGTCCGCTGATGCAGGGCGTAACCCCCAAAACGCTAAACCCCCAAAGCCCCAAACCCTCAATACTAAGACCTAAAGCCCTAAACCCGGGTTTAGGGTTCCGGGGTTTAGAGTTAGGAATTAGAGGTTTTGGGGGTTTTGGGGTTTAGGTTAGGAGTTAGGGGTTTGGGGGTTTTAAAATCCCTAAGCCCTAAATCGCAAACCCTGAACCCCCAACCCCTAAACCCCGGAACCCCTGAACCCTATACCCTAAACCCCTAAGCCTTACAACCCTAAACCCCGAAACCCTAAAGTTCAAACTCCAAGAGCCATCCACCCTTAAGACCCTAAGACTCCCTCATCTCTAAACACCCATAAAGACCCCCTAGGGCTGAACTCGAGACTTCCAAAAACGCGATAGGTCGGGCCTCAGGGCTGTCAGAATGGCCTGGGGCAGATCTTCAAAAGAAGGCTACGACCAGCTTAGGGCCATTTAGGGGTTCAGGGTCTAGGGATTAGGGCCATTTACGGTTTCTTGTTAAGCGCCTCTTTTGCTATCCGCAACGGTTTAGGTGCTTAGGGTTGAGTGTTTAGGGTCCAGGGTTTAGGGTTTAGGGTTTAGGGTCTAGGGTTTAGGGTTTAGGGTTTAGGGTTTAGGGTCTAGGGTCTAGGGTTTAGGGTTTAGGGGACCGAGCTTTCGCAGGCACTGCTTTTGGAAGGGTTTCGGGGTGCAGGAACAAGCTACTGGCTGCAAGCGCAGGGGACATTGTTCTAAGTCGGTTATTACCCCAATTACAACTCCCACTTCTCACCGACTTACGCAGTCGCCGCACGATTTTGGGGACCTAACAAGGGACCCTACTTTGGAGAACTACCCAAGAACGGTTTGCGAACACTGTGACATGGAAGGCGCCGTTTCAGGTGCGGGATGTAGGTTCTAACCCCTAATGTAGGGCCCTTAAAGATTAGAACAGGGTTTGGGGGCTCATCATACTATAGTTATAATAAGGCACCCCCACAATAGTCAATAATTAGAGCAAGTTTTGGGGTGCTCATTATAATATAGTTCTAATAAGGAACCCCAAAAAAAGAGCATTAATGATTATTTAGGCTCCTATATTAACCCCGGTATCATAAGGCACCCCACAGAGTAGTATAGGTAATCATTTGCGCTCCTTTCTTAGCCCCCAAATCCTGGGCCCAGGAGTCTTGGCTTCTGCTTAGGACCGTAACGTTAGGCGCCTGAATGGTTAGAACAGGGCTTCCCAAAGGTAGCTTACAGTGTAGACATAATACTGACCCCTAAGGAATGATACACTTCGATCTAGAACCCTAAACCCTAAACCCTAAACCCTAAAACCCTAAAACCCTAAACCCTAAAACCCTAAACCCTAAAACCCTAAAGCCCTAAACCCGAAGCCCTACACCCTAGAACCCTCTGAAATTGTGGATTCAGGATTCGGTGTTTAAGCTTTCGGGTCGACTTCAGGGTTCAAGGTGTCCAGGGCGCACTATTATACACACAAGCCTTAAACGGTTTAGGGTTTTGGGGCTTTAGGGCTTTAGGGTTTAGGGTTGCTACACCCCAAAGCCCCAAACCTCAAACCCTAAACCCTAAACCCCAAACCCCAAACCCTAAACCCCAAACCCCAAACCCTAAACCCTAAACCCTAAACCCCAAACCCTACACCCCCAACCCTAAATCCCCTAAAGCCCAAGACCTTCGCGAAACCCGTTGAGGTCTCCGGCCATGCTATATTAATGTAAAACAGAGCCAGCACAGCTTGGGGTTAAGGGTCTTGGGTTTAGGGTTTGGGGTTTCTGTAGAACCACCATAGGCCTAGGCCACTTTATACCTCTCTGTACGATGCAACTCTTACAGACCCGGAAGCCCTCACACCCTACTGCTGCTTTTCAGGATCTAAGTATGACCGTCACAATAAGACGCCCCAAAATTGTGCCACCCCTTTGTCAAGATAGCTAACACCCCCAAAGCCCTCAAACCTAAACCCCTCAAACTCCTTAAGCCCCTTAAGCCCCCTAAGCCCCTTAAGCCTCTTAACCCTCTTACTTGGCGGCCCAGGGGACTTAGTAAGTAGGTTATAAGTAGAGTAAATGGAGTTACCCCAATTATAACCCTACTTTTCACCGACTTACTAAGTCCCCTGGGCCTCCAAGTAAGCCCTGTAAACCCCTTAGAAAGCTCAACCCTCTTAAGCTAAACCCTAAACCCTAAACCCTAAACCCTTAGACTTTGGCCCCCACGACATCCGGTTGAACTCCGGCATCCTCCGCGCGTTGACACCAAAGCTCCGCTGCCGAGATGTCGCCCTTTAGGGTTTAGGGTTTGGGGTTTAGGGTTTCGGGTTTAGGGATTGGATTTTCGGGTTTGGGGTTTAGGGTTTGGGGTTTGGGGTTTGCGTGGGGTTTGGTGTTCAGGGCTTGGGGTTTAGGGGTTTGGGGTTTAGGGTTTAGGGTTTAGGGGAGGTTTCGGGTCTAGGGCATAGGGTTCAGGGATTCGAACTTCGGGTTCAGGCTTTACGGTTTAGGTATACGATTTAGGGTCTCTCGCTAGGGTTGCCTTACCTAAGATATAGAGGTATCCCGAAATTAGAGGTATACCCTACACCCTTAACCGTAAACCTAAACCCTGTAAACCCCTTTTCATGCCGTCATAAAACTCCCTCTAAGCGCCTTGAGAACAACCCCAAAGCACAGACCATCTCAAACATCGAAATAAAGACTCATACCATTTCGTAAAGCCTTATAAACTTATAAACTGATGGAAAACCCACTGACTTCTGCAAAACACCGAAAACTTCAAAACAGTCGACTAGACAAAACAGAACAAGACCTGCCTTTTGAGCAGCGCATTCGATCAGGGCGGTGAAGTCTGCCTGTCAAGCAGCTTCTGACCAGGCATTTCCTGACCCCGATATCCTAAGACCCTACATACCTGCCGTTTTCGGCTGCTTTTTCTTCTATCTAAGTTCGCCATTATAATCTATTGCGCAAGTTCTTAAACAAGCAGAGTTCCTGGGCCCAGCTAAACTCCGAAACCCCGAAGTACAAGCCTAAAGCCTTTGTACATCTGGTACATGGCCGTCACAAACCCCTTACGGCACTGCAGTCCATAACACCCTGTACCGTGATTAAGGCCCATGTACCCAAATACTAGACTTAGTTGCTGAGTTCATAAGCCGAAAAGTGCAAACTTTCAGTTTTGAATGTGAACCCAGAAAGCGTAACGTGCACCCACTCCGCTACTAAAGGGTTAAAGGGCATCAACAAACAATCTTGAGAACAGCTGCTGAGACATGGAGCCCTGCTAGTTGCGTATTTGGACCCTAAGCAACCCAAAAGCACTCGGGGGAGATCCACCAGTGTTAAAGGTCTAGGGTTCTGGGGCTCCCTGAATCTAGAAGTTGCCGTCTGTAGTCCGTAAGCACTTGAGGTGGGGGGGTTGGGAGCTCAGGGTTGCTAGGGGCGTTGGATGTGATCCTTGAGTGCTTTGCACTGGAAGGTTCATAGTCTAGGATAGGGCTTAGGGCGTTGGGTTCAGGGTTTGGGGGGCACAAAACAGGAATGTCTTGCAGCTGTTCGGCTCTCAGCGATTCGTCCATGCTCAAGCCTGTATAGGGTTCTAAGGCTAACGATTTGAGGTCCAAGATGGGTTCGTGGTTTAGAGTTTAAGACAAGCTTCGGGCTAAGAGTGCTTAGCAAGTTTAGTGTTTAGGGTTAGCCCGCGGCAAGCTCCAACATTACTTTGCAAAAGATCCATGAAGTTTGCACTTTTCTTCGCCTTGTCCAAGGCTGCACCGGCTTTCTCTGCGCGCTGCAGCCAAACAAGTGCCGTGGGCATATCCTTAGGCCGGGAGTACTATAGGGGCCTTAATAATTAGAATAGGGTTTTGGGGGTATATTATACTATACTTATAATAGGAGCCCCCAAAAATGGCATAGGTACTTATTGAGGCCCCTACATTAAAGGAACTGGCAAGGGGCTTTGGAGGTCTTAGTAGGGTTTAGGGCTTAAGGCTCCTAAACCCTAAGCCCTAAATCCTAAATCCCAAACCCTAAACCCCCCTTACAGAGGACCCCATTATAGTACTCTGTAGTACCCTTAAGTGGGGTCTTGGGTGATCCACGGAGGTTCCTACGGGCTCAGGGTTTTTGGACCTAGGGGTATGGTGGTGTTCAGGTCTTCTTAGGTCTTGGGGCTGAAAGTTGGGTTTCGTCTTTAAGCTCCCTAAACCCTAAACCCCAAAATCCTAAAACCCTAAACCCTAAAAACCCTAAACCCTGAAAACCCTAAACTCTCAACCCTGAACCCTAAACTCTAAAAGCCCTAAAGCCTCAACCCTAATCCCTAAGCCTCAACCCTGAGGCCTGTTTTGGGCTTCGAGAGTTTCGGATGGCAGTCTCGAAGCGGCGTTAGGGCAACTTTAGGGTCTAGTTGCGCATTGACTTAAGTGGGCGTTGCTGTCTTGGCTTAGGGTTCAGAGTTTCGGGTTTAGGGTGTCGAGTTTAGGGTTTAAGGTTTAGGTATTTTGTCTATTTGGATTTTTCGGGGGTGCAGTTTACGGCTGTCAAGGTTCCGCACTCCCACGGGTTTTGGGGGTTCCTTATTATAACTGTAGTAAAATATACCGTACCCCAAACCATATTCTATAATTTCTAAGGCCCCTATATTACCGTAATCAAGGACCGGATTGTGGCCTAGACCCTAAACACTAAACCGGCCTATGTGTCCTCCCAAGTCTCCAACAATCGCCAAGTGGTGCTGCAATGCTGACGTACCCTCGAGCAGCTCCGGCCCACAATTTGGGATGCGGCGGGTCCATCAACAGCTGAAGACTGAAGATATCGAGATACGACTTGATGCGCTACCAGGATTAAGGCCTGGAGCGACTGGAGTGACCATATCCAGCGAGGGTTGCGGAGGCAGATCTGTTTGACGAGCCTTGCGAGCTCCGCGTCGCTTGTTTGTCGGAGATTTGAATATGTCCATCTGGGTTGAGGCACGTGGCCAACGAGGAGTTTTTGCACACGACAGTGGGGACCGCATCCAAGAGCCAAGCACTTGGCCGGGCTGAATCGCTAAGATTCAGGATCATCGGTTTGAGGGTTTTGGGTGTTTTGGGGTGGTTTTGGGGCTTGAAAGTTAAGGTTCAGAGTTAAAGACGGCCTGGGCTGACGTCTCATGCCGTACTCTACGGTAAGGTATAAGGTGTCCTATAGTGGCCTACCTAGCAAACCTTTGCCCCAGGCCCGAACACCGATTTAAGTCCTTATACGATACTTATATTAAACGTGTAATGTAGGGCCCCTAATAATTAGAATCGGGTTTTGGGCCCCTTTATGGTATAAGGAACCCGAACAGTAGTATTGGTAACTATTTAGGCTTCTATATTACCCCAAAACCCTGTTCTACAAAACCTTATACATGCTAAAACCACCTTGAAGCACTGTACAAGCTTCGTTTGAAAACCCAGGCCGTCAAACCCCTGATGAACTAAACCTACAGAAATCCTTGCGAAGACCTTATTCGGACTTGTTCCTGACCCTTAGACCCTAAACCCAAACACCTAAAGCCTAAAACCCTAAATCCTAAACCCCAAGCCCTCAAAACCTAATCCCTAAAACCCTAAACGTAGACCTACCTTAAAGGAATCCACAGGTGGGGAATTTTGGGTATATAAGGCTTCTATAAGCTATACAGACCTTCTATAAGGCTCCTGTAGCGGTAACTGCCCACCTGAAAATGTCCTAGACTACCCC
>CAJNDV010033775.1:60810-90365 GCA_905221635.1 Symbiodinium sp. CCMP2456
GAGCCATGTTGGTTTCAGGACAACCCTACCGCATGCGAGGCTCGGACTAATCAGTCCCAGGGGTACACGAACAATAGAAGCTATAAGGGTTTGGGGTTTGGGGTTTAGGAGTTTAGGGTTTAGGAGCTTAGGGTTTAGGAGTTTAGGGTTTAGGGGTTAGGGTTTAGGAGTTTAGGGTTTAGGAGTTTAGGGTTTAGGGTTTAGGATTTAGGAGCGTATGGTTTAGGGTTTAGAGTTCCAGGAAATCCCACAAAGCCCTTTTAAGAACAACCTGAAACCTGGATACGTTTTAGGGTTCAGGGTTTAGGGTAAAAGATTTCTTTTCCAAAATGAAGCCCAGAGGCCCAGAGGTCGTTCAGGGTTTAGGGTTTAGGGTTTAGGGTTCAGGGTTCAGGGTCTAGGGTTTAGGGGGATGTCAGGACTTTGGCAGAGACCAGCGGACTTAGTGTTTAGGTTGGTTTCTCGACAAATATGTCTAATATTGATATGCAATGGTCCTAAACCCCAAACCCTAAACCCTTAACCCTATAAACCCTAAAATGCCTATAAGCCCTATAAATTATAAACCCTAAACCCTAAACCTTCACAGCACCTGGGCTATGGATTGCTAGGTTTCAGGGGCTCTCGAGACTCCCAAACCCTTGAATTACGGAATCTCAGCAACTAGACTCTGTAGGGCTTAGGGTTTGGAGTTTAGGGTTTAGGGTTCGCAGCTGAAGCCGAATTATGATTTTTCAAGGTCTGTTAAACTAAGGGGTTTTGGAGTTTTCTGGGGTGCTTTTGGAGGGGACTTCATGAAGTGGGTTAGGGTTGGAGTTCCCTTTTTAGTGGACGAGGTTTGGTCTATACGATGCCCTGAACTCAAACCTTCCCCACCCTGAACCCAATAATAATAATCCGCCTTGAACCCTAATGAAGATGATTGCTACAGTACTGTCTTCAGACCCTCAGAGCGCCCCCACAAACCCCAAACCTGAAAACCACCAGCACCCCCCAACTACCCCTTATTTGAGCCTAAGCCCCCACTATCAAACCAAACGACCATAAGGCCTCTAGTAAAGGGTATTTGAGGGGTGTCCCTAGACCCGAAACCCTAAACCCTAAACCCTAAACCCTAAACCCTAAACCCAAAACCCCAAAGCCCTGTACCCTAAACCTCAGGCACGCCTGGGGTGTGAAGTTCAACTTGAGAGCCTGCTTGAACCAGGACCTGAATCAGGCTGCATGCCCCTGCATAGTACATACCCAGGCATTGAAGGACCTGTATTATAGTAAGCCCTTTGCCCTACGTAGAGGCCCAGGGGACTTAGTAAGTAGATTTTAAGTAGGGTTATAATTGGGGTAACTCCATTTAGGGCACTTGTAACTCCAGGGCTTTAGGATTTAGGAAGCCAGGCTTTAGGGTGGTCTAGCGTTCCCCAAACCCTAAACCTTAAACCCTGTAAGGTTTTGAGGTGCAGGATCATTTGGGAGGCAAGGTGTGGGGTCACTGGAGTCCAGGATGATTTCGGAATGTAGGGCTTCGGGTTTTCAAGCATTGGGCTGGTAACGTTGTTGTTGAAGGATTTACATAAGTAAGGGTTTAGGGCTTAGGGTTTAGGGAAGAGGGTTGCGAGGGTTCGGGGGGCTAGGATCGTAGGAGTTCGACATATTTTGGATTCAAGGCTCAGCGATCCAGGTTTTCCGGCTTCTGGGTTCCATGCTTGGTGTTTAGTGTTTAGAGATTAAAGCCTTAGTCACGAAAATGGGGTTTGGCCATATTTTTTCGATTGGGAATATTTCTAAGTACGTATTCAGAATGCTACTGGTGTATCAGGGTCAATGGGACTTGACGCTACACTTCAAGCACTTGCGTCTGTAGGACAAATTCCACTCTTCGCAGCGTGGGCACTGCTACCCTCCCTTTTAAACCCTAAACCCCAAACCTTGAACCCTAACCCGGCAAGTGCCGCGTCGCGAGCTCGGCGAGCCTCTGTTTTGGCCTCGCGCCGCTCGTCGCGCTTCAGCTGGTGCACCGCGAAGGCAGCGTCGATGGCTTCATCTTCAAGGATCTGCCTGTCCTTGATCCTTCAGTTCGACTTCAGAAACAGCAACCCATGGCTCTCAGAAACAGTAACCCATGGCTCTCAGTTCGTCGATGTCCCACTAGGCCCACCGCTCCTGCAGAGCGCTCCAAGGCACGATGTTCTCGTCCCGAACTGCGGCGAGATCTTCAATCTAGTCTCCTTTCCCGGGCACGTGGACCGCTCGTGGGGAATGTGCTCGCCATTGCGGCCAGTCCCTGGGCACCTCTCCATGTCAATGTGCCTTCTGCATGCCTCCTTCTCATGGGGCTGCCGTGGTTGATGTTCACTGAACCCTAAGCTCGGCCCTAAACGCTCAAGCCCCAAACCCAAAGACCCTCAACCCCACACCCAGGATACCCACCATGGCACTATGCCTGAGTTAGACCCAAACTCGACACTTTCTGAGCCTGCACACAACAAACCCAAACCCAACAACCTTTGAAGCCCCAAACCTTCAAATCGTCCAAACCCCATTGAACCTTAAACTTCTAGCCTCCTCAAGTTTCAGACTTCTAACCGACCACCAACCTTAAGCCCCCACAACGCCCTGAACCCTTTAAGCCCAAAATCCCCAGAGCCGTTGAGCCTTACATCCCAGAACCCCCAACGCTCAATCAACCCTAAAGCCTAAACCCAACTCTACAGCCCGAAACGCAAAGGCCCTTCTCATGCCCACAAGTCGCCCTGAACCTACCAAAGCCTGCAAGTCTAAATCATGAAACCAATAAAGCCCCCTTGGCCACATGAAAGGCGCGGCCAACAGCCAATAACATTCAATAACATATCCACATACATATACATTTACATATATATATATATATACACAAATGCATACATACATACATACGTACATACATACATACATACATACATCCATACATACACATACATACACATACATACACATACATACACATACATACACATACATACACATACATACACATACATACACATACATACACATACATACACATAATTTAGAATAGTTTTGTTCCCCAATTTAGGGTCAAGTCGGGTTGCGTCGGGACGCAAGTTTCGCTACATTCAAAGGTCGGGTCGGGTAGTTAAAACCTCTTAAATTCAGCTCCGGTTATGGTCTAGATTTGCTGATAGAAGGGAAAGTACGTGTTGCCGATGATGACGACGATGACCATCTGGAGCAGCACCTGCCGCAAACACTTTACTTCCGGCAAAAAGGAGAGACAAGACCCTATTTCATTGGATTAGGCTGGTTTTGGCTTGTTTTGGCAATCACTGAAAACTAAGTCTGAAAGCATTTGGCAACTAACACTGGGTTGTTAGAAGGTAGGACAGAATTTGGTTCGTAGCTTCTGACTCTGCAACTAGATTTAATCGGGTTGTCATCCTAACATCCTATCTACTAGTGGAGCAGGAAACCGGAAAATTCTTTGGGTTCCGGAACTGTTGACTCATTCCAAGTCCATGAAAAACTGGAGGCGCGGGAAACCAACCATTGCGATTCCGGGTAGTGGCTGGGTCAAACTGATGGCACCGGGGATCGAGCCCATGTGCTTTGTACAGTTGGTCAAGAGGTCATCTGCTTGACCATTAGGCCATGGGTTTCTTAAAACAAGTTGCGTTCTAATACAATGTCCAACGCTGTGATTACTGCTGCTACTCGACTACGGCAGTGCGAGGACTACGACGATGGCTCTGACTACGACTACTTCTGCTACTACTACTACTACTACTACGACGACGACTACTACTACTACCACTTCTTCTTCTTCCGGACGCAGCAAGAAAGTCCTCGCTAGGCGATCAGAGTATTTAGGCGGGCTCTCCAGCCTGGCGCATAGCGCACCTCGGTTATTACGAGGTCCTGACAAAAGGCAGTGCCCCCCGGCCCGAGGGCCCCAAGAGCGAGGACACTGCTGTGCTGTGCCAAAAACACTCTCTCTATGCCATGCATTTCTGAGTCCACAACACGAAGCTCGCTGCAAGTTTGAGGACTATTAAGACTATCCTATCCGAAGCACAGCACAAGCCTCTTAAACCCAAATTAGGGACTGGGGCAAAGCACGTACAGGAATGCGTAAGTGTTGTGAGTGTGTGCTTTATACTGGAGGTCACTGAGGCTGGAAGCTGGTTGATGATCGTCGGTGATAACAGAAGGCCCTCATTTTATAAGATACATCTGTAATGTCCTGTGTGGCGTGCTGGTCCTTCATGCAGCAACACTGCTGAGCAAGTATACTGTGCGAAATCCTGCTCAAGAGCGTTGGGCTGATCCATGCCGGAAACGGAAATGGGCACAAATATGCGTGGGCTCGGAATGACGTGCACAAATGACTTCGATGCATCCGGGCTGTCTATCCTAAAGCGGTTGGATTGGATCAGCAAGGTGGAGGGCTGACTGGTCAGCCCTTGCAGCCCGGATTGATGCTGCCATGCATCGACAAGCTGCTGCACTTCTACGGCTCCGTCGGGATTTGCTGGAAGGGAATTCAGGGGAGCTGGTATCCAAAGAGGCCAAACTGTACCCGAGTCTATAACCCTATATGCAGCATCCAACGCTTGTCGTGACTCCCAACGGCTGTGAACAATGCCGGGCTGAAGCTGTGGACCCAGAAAAACCAAGTACTCCACTACGTCATGCTGCTGCGCTGGCAGGCGCCAACCTGTATTAACGGTGCGCCACTGTATCATCTGCCAGAGGTGCAGAATGCTGCGGGAGGTTTTAATCCGGGTCCACAGGCGGCTCAAGGCGGGGCCTAAAAGACCTAAGCCTTCACTGGCCTCCGGCGCCACCGCTGCTTGACCTGGGATTAAGAAGGTATTGGTCCAAAGAAGGGACAGAAGCGCTGCATTGCTTTCGCAGTAGTTACTGCTATTGCCCAAGCATAAGCGCCGGACATGCTTTCGGTCATCTTCTGCACATTGTTGGCTAAGGCGCTCCTCCCTAGCTTGTCCGGCCGCATCGACATTGCCATTGCACGGCATGCTCCGGAGTGGGCTAGGCGGGAAAAATATTTCCACGCCTGGTCCGCTTCGGGGGTTCTCAACCCCACTTCCAGGACCATTGGGAGGATATCTCCCTGGAGGTCCTTCTCCAATAGAGTACTGTGAGAGGTAGCAGTACCAGGGTTTGAAGCTCTTGGAGCATCGTCTTGACCTCCTGTGCCTCCATTGGGTCCCTGTCGGGCTTGATCTCCAGCTTCTTCTCCTTGGCGTTGTACTCGAGATATGGCACCTTGCCCTCGGCACTCAGGATCAGAAGCTCCTTGGCATTCTCGATGCCATCTTCCGACTGATCCACAGTCTCCATTCTGTTGAACCAAATCCAACAGATGTCGCAGCATGGCTACCCGCAGTGGCAGCGTGAGGGTCTCCGGTTGCTGTTCCTTGGCCTGTCGCTAAGTCTCGTTCGCCTTGTAGAGGTCTGGCAGAACCGAGAGCACCCCCTTGGTCTGTAGGAACATCACAAACCCCGTCTCGCTGCGACAGATACTCTGCTGGCCCTCGTGGCGAAGGACTAGGCGCGACAAGGCCAGGCAGAGCTCCTTGAGGTCCCAGCTGTCCTGCTGGCCCTGGCCTTGCTTCCTCGTTCAAAGCTTCCGAAAGAAATGGCCCAGTTGCTTCCGATATTGTGTGCGTCAATGTGTGACCCCACATGACGGTCAAAGCAAAGTTGTATACTGCTCCACGAACCCGTGGCTCCGTGAAAACGCATGAATCGGTTCACATACTTGGACACGTACCAATACTCATATGCGCGTTTGATCACGCCATAGAACTTGCCATGAGAGTATCCGCCAGGGGCCACGCTGCAAGTCCCTTCATTGACCTTTCGTTTTCCACTGGATTGACAATGCTTGCACACTCTTTCAAGTAGCTCGTGGCACGCATCGAAACTGTAGTCTTTTCTGCTGAGGACATCCCGCGCATGATGCTCTACAGATTGCTCGGGACCGTCTTTGGTGGGAACACAAAGCTGCTCTTGACATTAATAGAAGACCTCACCCGTGGTGATATCCGCATCACCACTTCGAGGAAGAATTTGCGCAACGAGTGCCTCATCCTCGAGTCCTGGTTCGGTGGAACCTCCGTCCTCCGATGCGCTGCCCGAATCATCTGGGCTCACATGTTGTAGGGATCCTTGAGCGCCGCGAGTCGTGCCATCAAGTCCTCCACATCCTGCTTCACTTCCGGTGGCACATCCTGTTGCGTCGCCTCCTTACCGTCGTCCTCCTCACCGCTTGTAGTAGCCGCTCTTCGGCGCAATCTTCGGGGCAACGGTCTGCTTCTTCGGAGTGGCCTTCGGAGAGATGGGCTGTTGATTGCCCCACGGCGCGCGGACGCCGTTCAGCTCCTTCGCCACATCCGTGAGTTCCGACCATTGGCTCTTCCAGCAAGACGTCACTGAGGCATTGTCCTCCGGAATCGGCACCGATGGGGAAGCCTCCGGATCGAAGGGCAAATCCTTCTCGAATACCTCCGCGGCATACATGCTGAGGCTGACCAGATCCGGACTGCACGCATCCCATCCCTGAGCCTCCACCTCCTTCTGGGACCACGCGAGGTACGAGTGAGGAGTGAGGAACCTCCGAAAAGAGCTTGCCCTTGTGGCGTCCGAAGGTCACAACGCAGTTCGCCCTCCCGTACGTTGTGGAGTCCCGAATGATCAACAACAGCTGCCCTTTGGTGGGTTTCGTCGGATACGCCACCCCCAGCTTGTCGCATTCGGCAATCAACTGATCGCGGGTCACGCTCCCCATCCCTTTGGGGGTTGTGGTCTGGGCGGGTCTTGTCCGCAATGAGCTGTCGCACTTCCCCCATAATCCACGATGGGTGGGTCACGATGTTCAACTTCGATGCCTCTGCGAACAGCTGAGTCTTGTTCATCTGCCACAAAGAGGTCGGGCGATTGTCCTTCGAGGAGCTCGCCATCACCAGTTGCACTTAAGGCACCGGTCTCACTTGACTCACCGGCGTCGGTGAAGCTACGGGATGCCCTAGAAAAGGTCGTTCTACCGAACCAAAGCACAGGATGCGGAGGCTGAGGATCACTTCGCCACGCATCATGTAGAGGACACAACTCCCGCATCGCACTACACGATACCGCTGCAGTAGACCTGACTGCTGACTTCACCAATCATACCAAGGAGCTCATCCTTGACCTGCTTCTGGCCCGTGTTCCACATGGTTGGATCAAAGAGTCCTCGGCAGGGCACGACGTGGACCCTAATAAAGGAAGTTGCTACCTGGATGACCATTATCCATAGTAGCAAGCTGTATCTCGCCAACCCCGGGATGCTTGAACTTAGCAGAGTTTTCATCCACATCATACACCATACCCAGGAGGCTCAACACCCTCCGACTGAGTAAAAGAGGCACTTCTCCGTCCACAACAGACGCTCTGACCGCGAAGAGTTTGCCACCGAGCTCGATAAGGACCGTAGCTGAGAACGTTGGCCTGAAAAGCTTTGAAGCGCCGAAGCGGAAATCATCCGAGGATGCAATGAACTGCGTCTCAACCCCGGCGTTCTTAGCAAGCTTGAGGTAGGATTCCAACCGTCACAGATTTACTGCACGCGGTATCCGTAATGGCGAAGAGTTTGCTGCCTCCTGAATCCCCAACTTCGTAGGCAACCTGGACCACCGTGGCGATCTCATCACGCTCACATGGGCCTGTTGACCAGTGGAGCTCCTGTTCCGATTGCTGTGCTGCTGATTCTCGGGTTTATTGAGGGGGCAAGTGGAATCTTTGCGCCAATGACCTCGACGACCGCATCCTGCACAGTATGACCGTGCCTTGGCATTAGCCAATCTGTCCTCGATAGCTTGCTTCTGGGAATCATCTGGGGTACCCTTCTTGAGCTCCTTACGGACGTTGGGATCCACACCCCTAGCCTTTGAGATTTCCCGCACTTGGCCTTTGCTGTTTCTTGCGCAACATAAGCTTCATGCATGGCTACGGAATCCTCCTCAGAGAGGCATACATCATCACCCACGGCATCGAGCTCATTGTCGCCATCATCATCCTCATCGACACCTGCAAGGAATGAAGCCTTGAAACCCTTGAGCTCCTTGTTGTTGTCCGGAAGGCTAGGTTTCCGAGGCTGCCATGGTGGGCGAAGCGACTTCTCGTGGAGAACTGCAGCCCTCTGAAGCTTTGCGACATTGTACTCATTCCCGACCGATGCAAGAAGAGATAGTTCCTCTAAGCTGCTCAAACTCAATGAACTCAAGTAAGCCCAAGCCTTTGCGACCTCGGGTAACTTGCAGTCAATCTCCAAGAGCCGCGAGTACGATCTGTCAAAAGACGAATTGAACTCCCGAATGGTTTGACCTGACTGCCTCTTCAAGCGTTTGAAGAATGTAGTCAAAGCATCAGCTATTGCCCACGTCAACCTCAAGGTACCGCTCTTGAATCCAAGCCCGAAACACGTTCAGGCCTTCCGGCCCCGAAAGCTATTCCACCTGAAGTTCCTCGCTTTCTACCCACGTGCGCCCGTTCAGGTTCTGGTAAACGAGCAATGCTTGTTGATGCACTGGGGTACGTGTAACACGGCACCAAGCTGCCACTTGACGAAGATACGACCTGGCCCCGGTGCCTGTTCTTCTCCTGTCCCTTCAGCATCATATGAAGGCACCGCCATTTTTCACCGAACGATCCCTTCCACACAGAAGAGTCCTGTGCTGAGCCCCTGTCTCCAGTGGAATCAGGAGCCTGAGTCGACGAAACCAAGTCCAAGCACCCGAAGAATTCCAGGAGGCCCTTCCATTGTAACCCGGAGCCACGCCCTCATTACCCGCTGACTCGTGCGCAGGATGTTCCTCGGAGCGAGCCCCTGCACCACTATCGTCATCTGCTACACCACCTGCACCAGCGCTGTTGGAAAAATCGGGCCAGTGATGACGATAGCCGTATGGCCGACGCCATCCCCACTGCCAACGATCTCCCTGACCCCAGTTAGAGTCCCAACCCCAATTGGCGTTCGCATGATCGTCAGCTGCTTCGTTCGCACTGTCTGCTGGAGGCATGCTGTAATAAGAAGTAGGTTCAGCCCCAGCAGAAAGAGACGCCATCAGGCGCACAGGACATTGAAGACCGTCAAGGACACAGCCCTAGCAGAGACAGGCCAAACACAGACACAGAAAGTACCACAGACACACCGAAGACACAAAGAGGAACCCCGAACGCGGCCCGGGCTCCGCTACCAGTGACAAACTACAAGACGAAGAGAACAGCCCGGGACCCTGGCCTAACCACACTGAAGCTTAGAACCAGCCCCCCCTGAACCTAAAGAGACCGGCCCTCACAGGGGGCAGGCAGCCTTTTCACTGCGAACCACAAAGCCTCCATCCTTGCAGCAGGGGCTAGATCTGTCATCCTTGCGACAGGGGCCATGCTTGCTGTCGGTTTCACACTTAACCCCCAACCCTGAACCCTAAACCCTGAGCCCTTAACAGACCCTGAAGCCTTGCGCACTCACTCACTGCCTGGCTGCCTCTGAGCCCCAACCCGCCTTCCAACCTCCGAGACATCCCCAAACTCCCTTAAGCCTTGCGCACTCACTCACTGCCTGGCTGCCTCTGAGCCCCAAGCCGCCTTGCAACCTCCGAAGAAGCCCTGTACAACCGAAATCCCTGAAGCCTGGCGCATTCACTGCCTGACTGCCTCGGAGCCCCAGCCCGCCTTCCAACCTCCCAAACAGCCGAAAACCGCGAACCCTTAAACCCTTAAACCTAAACCCTCGTACAATGCCTTCATAGGACCCGCAATGCCCAACCAGACGCTTATAGGAACCCTTTCGGGGCTGCGAGGGTTCCGTTAAAGGCCCCGTGAAGTACCCCAAACCTTCAACCCTGAACCCTGAAGAGCTTTGAGGCCTGTGAGCATAGTTCTCTGCCACGCGAGAGGGAAAAGAACCCTAAAAACCTTACCCTGCTAACAGACAACTGTCCAAGCGACCTGTGTTCCTGCCTGGCTGGCAGCTGCCGGGTCTGCTGCAGCTGCAGTCTGCAGCAAGGGGCTTTTGGTGTTAGATTAGGGTAATTAGGATCGGGGTTGGGGTTTGGGGTTTAGGGTTTAGAATGGTTCAGGTAGGGTTTGGTTAGAGCTGGGCTCCCGCCGAAACCCTAAACTCTAAACCGTCGCTTGGTGTTCAGGTTCGGGTCTTCGGTATCTCAATGTCGATGCTCCGTCGCAGTGCACTAAAACCGCTACTCGTGCACAAAAGCCTCTGCAAAACCTGAAAACCAACACCCGAAACCCTGAAGTCTGAATTAAACGCTAAACCCTCGAACCTGAGTGGAAACCCTACCAAGGCAGGGTGAGAGAATTTGAAAAGTATTTGGGCGTTCGGTTCCAGGTTCGGGCACGAGGCTGCTTAGGATTCTCGGGTGTCCGGTGTGCCGAGTTGGCGATTGCATGGAGGCTTGAGTCCACAGGGGCTTCAAGGTCACCGACACACTCACACCGAAACTCCAAACCCACTTTGACCCTGCAACACAAACACCCAAACTCCGAGAAATCCCCAGAAAATCCACGAAGCAACTGGAGATCAGCCCTTCCTCAATCGCGTTTTTGTGCAGCTCAGCTCTGCGAGCTAGTGAAGTGGGACTGCACCCAGCGAAGCATGGCACAATCGCGTTCGTCAGGAGTGATCCTCTTTGCACGCATCGCCAGTTTGGCCCACGCAACCAACATCTCAGTCGCGTGTGTCTCGGCAGCAAACTGCAGTAGGCGCAAGGCTTCGGAGGATATGCGTTTCTCTTCGCCTCCTGCTTTGTCCATGACATCTCGGACGATGCGTGCGAACGCAAGTCTTGAAGTTAAAGTCTCCGGTGCATCACAAGCTTGTAAGCGTCTCACTGCCTTCCAGACGCATTGCGAGCAGCGGGACGGCGAAAGACCTGCTCAGCGGGGGCAGCGGGGGTTTCGGCCAGACGTCGCACGCGCCTGCGCTTGCTTGTTGCTTGCAAGTACTCTTGTCCCAACTCAGCCGGCGCCCCTGTCGATCGACCGGTTCGCCCAGTGCTGCTGGCCGCAGTGCCATCTGCTGCAGCCACTTCTTCATCCACTGCTTCTGCCTCGCCTCTGAGAGCAGGTGGAAGAAGAGCATCAATTGTCATGTCGTCTTTGCTGATGCGACGAGCAACTTGGGCGTCACTCAATGCACAAGCCTGTACGAAAAAATCGTCGTCTTCTTCCCGTCCGAAAACAAGAGGGCTGCTGATCATGAAGTTCTCGGCCGAAATCCATCCTTGATGCTCACCATCAAGCACATGGCGTCTGAGGCCGCCGCCCAACACCATATGGTTTTCGCGGTTTTCTCTGTGCAGAGACTCAAAACCACCAAAAAGAGCCTATTTCAATGAATTAGGCTTGTTTTCGCGGTTTTCACCTTGCAGACACTCAAAACCACCCAAAAAGAGCCTATTTCAATGAATTAGGCTTGTTTTTGCGTTCTCCTTCTTCGACAAACTCAAAACCACCAAAAAGTGCCTATTTCAATGACTTAAGCTTGTTTTCGCGGCTTTCTCTTTGGAGAGACTCAAAGATACCAAAAAGAGCTTATTTCAATGAATTAAGCTTGTTTTCGCGATTTCCTCCTTCGACAAACTCAAAACCACCCAAAAAGGCCCTATTTCAATGAATTAGGCTTGTTTTTGCTTTCCTAGTCCATGCCACTTTAGGAAGCTCAACGCGCATCTTGGGACTCGGCCTGGGAATTTGGGTTTTTTTGGTTCCGGGTTTGCTACACTTAAACTTGAAACAGTGCTCTCGAACCCTCGACTGTCCTCTCCATCATCTGACCAGCTGCAGCTTCTCGAGGTGCATCTCTTTGAACATTCCTGGGCCTTCTTCCTAATTTTAGGCTGCAGAGGGCAGCATACGAAATAAGAGTCAGGTCGGCAGCTTAATTTCAAGTCAGGTCGGGTCGTTAATTCCACTATGTTCGGGTGACCTCGGGTGACCTCGCTATAAATTGGCCAGTACACATACATACACATACATACACGTACATATACATATATATATATATGCATAAAGATATGCGAAAATACATCCACATACATACCCACAAGGTTATGTACATGTATGTGCATTTAATCCTCTGAAGAAACCCTTAAGCAATATTTACTCAAAAAACTCAACCCATACAGCACACCTAACCCTAACCCTAAACCGCGGAACCCTAAACGCACGAACGTGCTTAGGCAAGAAGCGAAACTCACACCTACTACATCACTTGTGGAAGCAGCAGAAAGAAGTGGCCCTAAACCGCCGAACCCTAAACCCTGAACCCTAAACCCTAAACCCTAAACCCTGAACCCTAAACCCTGAACCCCTAAACCCGTAAAAACCGCCCCGCGAGGCTGCGACTCTGCGAGGTCGAAGTCGCCACTCCTGGTGTCTCAACGACACAGGAAAGGTTTAGGGTTTAGGGTTTAGGGTTTAGGGTATGGGGATTTAAGGTTTCAGCTGCACGGGATGTGGGCATTGGGACTCAACCTTTAATGATTCGCCCTAAGGCTCCAAGTGTCCGGTAATCATATAGTCACGCCCTAAACTGGCTGTTGGACCACCAGCCGATGCATTAAAATCGCTCCGACCAGGGGTGTAGGGCTTCAGGATTTAGGGTTTAGGACCTTAATGTAGGGGCCTGCATAATTAGAATAAGGTTTTAGGGCATACTATACTATAGTTATAACAAGGAACCCCCCCCCAAAAAAAATAGTATAGGTAATTATTCAGGCCCCTATAGTAAGAATGACACGGGGATTCGGAAGTTCGTGCTGAGTCCTCCGGATTCCGGGCTGGGGACAAACCCTCGAGGTGTAAACCCTAAACCCAAGGCCAATTTAGAGAACGGCTCTGACCCTAACCCCTACACCCTAAACCCTTTAACCCTAAACTCTAAACCCTAAACCCTTTAACCCTGAACTCTATAACCCTAAATCCTAAACACCGCTGAGCTCACGCGATGTCCTGGCGGCCGAATCGATGAGAGAGTCAAAGAAGTTCATGTCGAGCTCGTAACCTGCCAGTTCTCTCACAGAGGGCTCCTTTTTAGGGTTTAGGCCCCCCTAAATTACTAAACCCTAAACCCTAAACCCAGTATAGGGTTTTGAGTTAGTTCATAGGTTCTATGCACAAAGCGTTTGGGATGTTTGGGGCTCCTTTAAGGGTTCTATCAAGGCTCCATAAACAGAGACGCTCAGAGTGTGGCAAAGGGTCTTACTAATTTCAATAGGGTTCAGGATTTAGGGAAATTTTGCTATACTACTATACTACTAGACTATACTTATACAGGGGCCATGCGGGTTGTACTACGAAACCTGGCACTTCTTCTACATGGGGCTTGGGGTCCTCGGTTTTGGGGTTCACCCAAACAACTAGAATAGATCAGACCGTACTTATGCAGGAATGTGGAATAGTACTGTTGATGATATAAATCTTGCATAACCTTAAGAACCCTAAACTATGGGAATTATGGCTTTTCCTTATTATTGTGGGTGATGCAGGATTTATATCGTCATCAACCGTATCACCCTTTGACCCTAAGATTAGGGAGCCGGTTAAGCAGATGCAAGCGCCCACCGAAAGCCACGGAAGCCCTGGCTTTCCTAAAGTTTAGGGTCACCCTGTTGTCTTGTCTTCTGGGCCTAAACAGCAAACTGGGTGAAACAAAAGCACTACCTTCAGGGATCTAGGTACCCTAAGGGTGCAAGTACTTAATGGTCATATAAACTTTCCCGAATATTAACCTACATGACGAAATCGAACGAAGCGCCAAAATCCCTTAAACATAATCCTTCCCGGCACATTCCCTACAAGCTCAGCCGTACGTAGGGGCTTGGCGATTTCGGGTTTAGGGCTAGGGTTTAAGGGCTTATAGTCCCCGATATCACTCAGGTCAGAAGTTATAACCAGCAAACAGCCGAATATTGCTTTCCCGCGCCTAACCCCTGCGCAACCACTGAACCCTGCATACTTCAAGATCCTTCTAGATCGTTTGTTTTGCAGCTATAGAATCCCGTATCTTTAGGGCTTAGGGAGTTTAGGGTTTAGGGTTTAGGATTTAGGTTTCTTAAGTTTGCAACAAACCTGTAGACTTGCACGGCCTTCGCCCAAGAGCTCCGACAGCCATCCCGGCAGCGCGGCGTCACCGCCACCTACCAGGACCACCCTCACCCTAAAAAGGTGGGTTTAGGATTTGGGGTTAGGGCTTCGGCGTTTAGGGTTTAGCGTCTGGGGTTCAGAGCTTACGGTTGAGTTTAGGGCTTGGGGTTTCGGCTTTAAAGTGGAGGGCCCGAGGGTGAGCATGAACCTGAGAAAGCCCACAGAAATTACTATAGAGGCCTCTATAGGGGCCTTAGTATATAATTAGAATAAGGGTCTCGGGGTACATTATACTATAGTTATGACAAGGAACCCCCAAAATAGCTTAGGTAATTATTACGGCCCCCACATGACTTTCAGGTTCGAAGTCAGGCTTGTGCCCGGCAATGCCAAACAAAAACTCAAACCCCATCCTAAACCCAAAAAGCCCGAAGGTCCTAGAGTCATAGGGTTTAGGGTTTAGGGTTTAGGGTTTAAGCCGTAAATCCCAACTGTCAACTTCGACCCATCGTAGAAAGCACTACGTCAAACAGATCCTTCGGTTTGCCATACAACAAACAAGAAAATAGCTCACTATAATGACGAGAATAACTCCTGTCAGAACCCACAAACTGAAAGAAGTTCTATCGCAGCTAAGACCCTCCCATAAACCATAAACGCAATACTAATCATCGCAACAGTCCTGATTCTGCTACTAATAACAGTATATAGCAAGTAGCTGTCAGTAGAAGAAGAGCAATACTACCAACGATAGAAGTAAACAATACTCCTACTTTCTTTAACCCTAAACCCTGAAGCCTAAATCCCTAAACTATCCACCTAGTCAACCCCAAAAACCCTACACCCCCTAAACCCTAAACCCTAAAACCCTAAAACCTAAAACCATAAAATCCTAAGCCCCTAAACCATCCCCAGCCATGCACCAGCTGCGCGTGAGACCCTTATATACCCCTTATATAGTCTCATAAAGCCCTCTAAACCCTAAACCCTAAACCCCAAGGGTTCCTTTAAGGCTGCCCTAAACCCTAAACCCTAAACCCTAAACCCTAAACCCTAAACCCTAAACCCTTGAGTGAGACCCCTGAGTCGATGGCGCAGGCGATACTCATCCGCCTCGGCAACTGCCTGGACCACCCGGGGCAAACAGGGTTAGGTTCAGGGCTTAGGGTTTAAGAATTAGGTTCAGGGTTTAGGGTTTAGGGGTTAGGGTTCAGGGCTTAGGGTTTAAGAATTAGGGTTCAGGGCTTAGGGTTTAAGAATTAGGGTTCAGGGTTTAGGGTTTAGGGGTTTGGGTTCAGGGTTTGGGGTTTAGGGGTGAGGGTTCAGGGTGTAGGGTTTAGTTTGGGTTCAGGGTTTACGGGGTTTCGGGTTTACTGGTTGGGGTTCAGGATGTAAGGTTTAGGGGTTAGGGTTCAGGGTTTACAGGGTTTAGGGGTTAGGGTTTCGGACTTAGGATTAGGGTAAGGGTTTAAGGTTTAGGATTTAGGGGTTAAGGTTTAGGGTTTAGGGTTTAGGTGTTAAGGTTTAGGGGTAGGGGTTCCTTTCATGGGATTTCAGGGGTCGTAGGGTTTGGGCTTTTTGGAGTTCAGGGTTGGGTTTAGGGCTTTGGGTTTAGAGGTTGGGGCTTCAGGGCTTCGTCTTGAGGCCCAGGGGACTTAGTAAGTAGGTTATAAATGGAGTTATAAGGACCCTAAATGGAGTTCCCCCAACTGTAACCCTACTTATAACCTACTTGCTGAGCCCCCTGGGCCTCTAAGTGGCACCCTTCTCAAGGGAAGCCAAGCCTGGCCGAAATCGTTGTCGGCTTCGTCTTCGACGATCTCGATGCCTCCCGGAAACAGAAGGGGGCTGGTCTCGAGGGCAGCGTGGCTTCAAGGCTTGGGGTGTATAAGGCCCACACAGTGTCAACATATCAAAACCAAATCCTGTATCCTAAATCTTAAAACCCTATAAACCCTAAACCCTAAAGTCTGGAACCTTAAGCCCTTTCCTAAATCTTAAGACCCTCTAAACCCTAAACCCTGAAGTCTCAAACCTTAAGCCCTTGAGCCCGGAACTCTGAACCTAAAACCGTAAAACCTGGACGCCCACACCGTCGCCTGCACGGGCTGTCAGTTTCAAGATTCTCGAAGAAGGTGGCAGCTTACTAGTCTTGGAATTACCTGCTAGAATCACGACGACCTTTATGACTACCATGACCATTATGACTGATTATTATCGTATGACTATAATGACTGCTATATTATGACTAGTTACTGTGATGACTATTACTGCCATGATTGCTGTTTTGTTGCTGGATGCGCTTTGGGGCTTGGAGTCGTGGGCTCAGGCTTACGAGAGAGAGAGAGAGAGAGACAGAGAGAGAGCAGGACGGTTTAGGACTTAGGTCTTAGGGTTCAGCGTTTGGGGTTTGTGACTTGGGGCTTGGGTTTCAGGGCGTGCGTCTTAGGGTCTGGGGTTTAGGGCTTGTGCTTTAGGGCTGGGGGTCTAGGGTTTGTTTGTCAGGCTTTGGGGTGTATGGCGGCCGCTTTTTGATCGCAAGTCGCCAGCAGCACGCTCAGGTGGCAGACCGGTATTCGCAGACGTGACACACTACAGCCTCACGGCCCCAAACCCAATAAACCCTAAAACCCAAACCCTAAGGCCGTAAACCCTAAACCCATACATCTTCAAGCTTGAAACACGATAGCCCTCAATTCAGCGCAGAAGAACAAAAGTAATGATGGCAACATTGGGAACCATGCTGGGTACCATAGCAATACCACTGATCGCAAAGGCGACCTTCGAAACCCAAATACCCTGTCGTTAGTCCTTAAACCGAATCACAGCCAGGAAGGACCTCATCGTGGAATTCAGGAAGACTCGGCACCCCATAACCCTCTTCTCCCTCATCGCTACTCGCTGAAACCATTACAACTTTCCCTAAACCCTAAACCCTAAACCCTAAACCCTAAACCCTAAACCCTAAAACCTAAAACCTAAAACCCTAAACCTTTAGACCTCCTTTTAAGTAAAACCCCCTACATCTTCTATCCGGTGCCCTTCTCCGCCGTCGTCTCGGAGGCCTTCGATGCCGGCACGTTTTTTGCTTCGGATCGGGGGGTTTAGGGTTTAGGGTTTAGGGTTTAGGGTTTAGGGTTTAGGGTTTAGGGTTTAGGGTTTAGGGTTTAGGGTTTAGGGTTTTGCTTCGGATCGGGGGCTTGATGGTTGGATCCGGGCATTTTTTGTCGGCTTTACAGGGTGTCATATGATATCTAGGGTTCAGGGTTTAGGGTTTAGGGAGTTATATGGCTTTTGTAGACTCTTATCAAGGTGTCATATGATATCTAGGGTTCAGGGTTTAGGGTTTAGGGAGTTATATGGCTTTTGTAGACCTTTATCAAGGTGTCATATGATATTTAGGGTTCAGGGTTTAGGGTTTAGGGAGTTATATGGCTCTTGTAGACTTTTTATCAAGGTGTTATATGATGTTTCGGGTTTAGGGCTTAGGGAGTTATATGGCTTTTGTAGAGTTTTGGCAAGGTTTGATAGGGGGTTTACAAAGGACCAGGTTTCAGAGCTCAGTTTAGGGGCGGCAATTGTCAGACGATGTTGCTGAAAGCACATCTTTATGTAAGGACCAGTACAGAAGGATTCCCAGGATGAGCTACTCAAAGAACCGTAAGCGCGAAACCTTGACCCCTAATAGCCCTACTCATAGTCAAAGACTTTGGTAGATGAGGCATGGGCTATAGACTTTACAATCCGTAAGCCGCTGCTGGACTTTCGAGCCCGAGCGACCAATTTCAGTTTTCGGGTGCAGCGTATAGTTTTCAAAACCGCGAACCCCGAAACCCAAAACAACCCTTATCGGAATCCTTTAAAAATCTTCTAGAAACTGTGTCTCATGTAGGGGCCCTTATACTTAGAATAGGGTTTTGGGGGTTCCTTATTATTAGTATAGTATAATATACCCCAAACCCTATTCTAACTATTAAGCCCCCTCTATTACTAGATACTAGATGGGATTCGGTTTCGGGACTCACGGCTTCTGATGGGTCTTGGGTTCAACAGTCTAAATCGCGTAGTTTCAACCAACCTGCAGCCAGAAACCCCACCAAAACGAGCCCCGATCGACGGAACCAAGCTTTGTCGGTTTAGGGTTTAGGGTTTAGGGTTTAGGGTTGTGCTTGGTGTGGAACAACAGACCAAAGATTCCTCAAGACAGCTGAACCTGGCTGAAACCCAGTCGGAACATGTTGCTTAATGTGTAGTGCATGATTAAGTTGGACAAGAGCACGGGAATATAGCCATGCGCACATATTACCATATGTCTATGTCTATGTCCACACTCCACACGTCCTGCAACAAACAGCTGATGACTGCCGATTCTCCAAACGGTTGAACGGCTCACTGTTGGAACGGTAACAGACTACATTTAACGCCGGCAGGAAACTCCTCACAACACGTCGTCGCGAAAACCATATGCGTTGCTGGCACTGCTGCAAATAAGTAAAACTGAACGTCCTGCCAAGCGCTTCACTTATGAATCAGCGTTGGCCCTCAGCGTAAAATTGATGCATATTTGCCTTTTGTTTGATCCCTATTCCGAAAGCGGGAAATTAACTAGACAGCGCCATTTCTGTGGCGACCATGCACGCACAAAACACTGGTGCTTATTTTCATGATGCGTGCAAACAACTTTCTGCACCAGGATGTCTGACGTTTTTGGAGCCAGGCGCCGTGGAAGCGTTCATGCCGTGTACAAACATGCCTGAAACTCTACAGCCTCTTTCACTCGCATACTCAAATATGTGGTACTCCTGAAAACTGCACCTGAACTGTGTAACTGATGCATGCAAACTAGGACGTGGTATGGCAATGCTGTCAACAAAAAGACATTCCGGAAAACACCGCCTGGTCAAACATCAGGACAAGAAAACCCTCGATCAAAATGACGTCGTCGTAGTAGTAGTAGTAGTAGTAGCAGTAGTTGTTGTCGTAGTAGTAGTAGTAGTAGTAGTAGCAGCAGCAGTAGCAGCTATAACAGTAGCAGAAGCAGAAGCAGTAGCAGTAGCAGTAGCAGTAGCAGTAGCAGTAGCAGTAGCAGTAGCAGTAGCAGTAGCAGTAGCAGTAGCAGTAGCAGTAGCAGTAGCAGCGGCAGCAGCACCAGCAGCAGCAGCAGCAGCAGCAGCAGCAGCAGCAGTGGCAGCAGCAGCAGTAGTGGTAGCAGTAGCAGTAGTAGTAGTAGTAGTAGTAGTAGTAGTCGTAGTCGTAGTGGTGGTGGTGGTGGTGGTGGTGGTAGTAAGAGAAGTAGTATAAGTAGTATAAGTAGTAGTAGTAGTAGTAGTAGTTGTAGTTGTAGTTGTAGTTGTAGTTGTAGTTGTTGTTGTTGTAGCTAATAGGAGCCGTAGTAGCAGTAGTAAAAATAGTGGTACTAGCGTGCTAGTACTTGCAGTACTAGCAGAACTAGCAGTATCAATAGTACCGGTACCAGTACCGGCACCAGTTCTCGCACTCGTGCTTTTTAAGTACCAACCAGTAGACGAGTACAAGCAGTACTGGTACTGGACGAGTAGTACGAGTAGAGTAGTAGTAGTAGTAGTAGTAGTAGTAGTAGTAGTAGTATAGTAGTAGTAATAGTAGCAGCAGCAGCAAGAGTAGTAGTATTAGTAGTAGTAGTAGTAGTAGTAGATATTGTTGTAGGAATCGTCGTCGTAGTAGTAGTAATAATAATAGTAATGGTGGCAGAAGTATGTGTGTCTACGTCTGCGTCTTTGCCTCTGGCTACGTCTATGTCCATGTCTCTGTCTGTGTCTGTCTATGTTCATGTGAATATTCCTATGCGCGAACATGAGTCTGCGAGTGCGATCGGTCACAGGCTTGCATGCCCATGTCTACCATGTAACATTTGACCTAGTTGCATTATGGTACACTTGAAAGTAGCTCCTGATTTGTACAATAAACCCGATGCCGTCAACCACCCGATGCCTGCATGTACGGCAACTGCGGGAATGTCGCGATAAGCTTACCTCGGCGGTTTTCTGTCGGGTTCTGTAAGGGCTCTATAACGGTTGCACAAGGGTACCTTTTAGGGCTTAAGGTTTGGGTCTGGTCAGCGCATAGCTTTTTTGGGCTTGGAGCCGGGCCATGGTGTGGGGCTCGGGGCTTGGGTTTTGTTGGTTTTTGACACCATTTCCCTCTGCAAAAAATGTCAATGCTTGGGTTTAGGGCTTCGGGTTTCGAGTTTCGGGTTTGAGCTTTAAGCTTTCGGGTGATCTGCCACCCGTCGGATTTTCAAAAGTGGCGCTCGTGTCTGCACTTGTGGTAGGATCCACGAGTTTACGAGTGTTTAAGGTGGAATGGGGAGTGGATCGCCGCAATGGTCCCTACAATCCCTTATAGTGGTAGTCCCTACATTGCCTCCTCTACCTTCCCTCCAACAACAGTCAGCGAACCCGTCTCGGCTCACGCTCCCCTAACAAGGTCAACGACTACGTTCCAAAACTTGAACCTTGAGCACCGAACCTCACAAAATCCAAACAGCAGACGTCTCAAACCCGAAACCGCAACCACTGGCTATTGTTCTTTGTATTAATACTAGACTATGCACTTATGTCGACCACGTCCCAAACTTTCAACCTCAAGCACCCAGCTGGCTATTGTTCTTTGTATTAATACTAGACTATGCACTTATGTCGACCACGTCCCAAACCTTCAACCTCAAGCACCTAGCCCCAAAATCCAAACAGCAGACGTTCCAAACCGCGAAATTCAACCACTCGCTATTGGTCCGTAATCACCTTCAGCAGCCTCGTTGCTAGCGGACTTGACGAGTGCTTCACGAGAGAGTCTGGCGCTTGCCAAACTCTTTCTGCAAGACTACATCTGGGTAGACAAAGCAACGGCGTAAGGTAGTATGGCTTAGGGCATCCAGTCGGGTTTAGGGTTCAACGTTCTCCTAGCCACCAAACCCTCTGCCTGCTCAGTCAATTGTGCTCGATGAGAAAAGTGATGAGGCCGTGCATCCACGCTCGCTGGGACTTCTCTGTTTTGGAGGGATGCTCCACGTCGGAAACCAGGTGTGCGTGCGCTGCTTTCTTTCTTCGCAGTAATCTGTGGACGCACATGCAGAGTGTATACGCTGTTTAAAGGTATTCTGTCTGGAAAAGTCTGATCAATTTCTGGCGTCGGACAATGTTTTTTCCAAGTGCCTCTTGTTGTGATAGGCGACACTGTCAGGGCCCGGAATTAGGTACATGGCGGTGGGATAACCTGAAAGAAATCTCATAGATCGCACCGGCAGAAACTCTGAGACGGTGCTCTTGGCGATCTTTCATGTCCGCAAGATGCAGTGTACATCTCGGACATTGTTTCCATGGAGTGCTCCCGACGTAGTTGGCGCAAACCCAGGTCCAACAAGCTGGGCAAACGCACCAGCTGGGAACCAAAAGGGTGCGTTGCTGGTCACAGATGGAGCACGTGATACGGGCGTCGGGAAGGATTTCGAATGGAATCGGCAGCAGTTGCATGTCTTGGCTGAAATCTCGCCCTACACCGCAGTATCCCTACACGCAGAACTTCGCCATCGGTCCGACCATGTCCGGCGCGCGATCGGCGTGTCACGGATGTCGCACCGACGCCATGCAGGTCGACTGAAAAGGAGCGTTGATTCCACCTCACATGGAAGATATTTGGAAAATCAGGCTGGGTTTTGTGTCTGCTTGCAGAGGCAATAGGACGAAGGGCAAAGGAATTGTGACCAAAAGATCAGGTGTGTTGCTCCTTGTGCAGATTGTCTACCCGGACGTATGACCGAGCAGAACTTCTCGGCTCTTTGACTCCGATGTACAGACCTCTGATGTTTCGTGAGGTCCGAAGTTGGAAAACGGCCACACTCCTCAGCGGCTGCACAGATTCCACACCCTGGACCGGAATTGGTCTTGTTTGATCAGCTGCAATATGGAGCAGGTTCCACACAAGCTGCATGTGCGGCAGCATCTCACCGAGCATGGCCATGCGTGGCACGTTGATGCGAAGACTCCGGCAACGCTGAAGCCTGGGGAGCATTCAAGCGTTCTTGCCGTTGAAATACAGAGTGTCGATGAACAGATTTCGCCGGCCGAAGTCGCATACTCTTGCATTCATCTGAGTGGAAACTGCTGCAACATTCTTCAGATAGGCCCAGGAGACAACGTACGTTGGTAAGGTGCCCATCTCATCGGCCGGCAATGCACCACCCCTGATCCGGCCGGGCCGCTTGCCACGTCCGCATCATGGCACCTGTCTCGACCTCAAGTCGGGGAACTGCGTCCACAAAAGGACACTGCCCGTTGTCGGGACGGCAACAAACTATCAGCATCCGCGAAATGGACACGCGGTAATATTTTCTAGAGTGAACCTGCACACATTGAGCTGCAGTCAGTACTGCACAGTCATCCAGACGATTCAATGGCGGCCGCATTATACTGGGCGAGCTGTCCCTATGCCGCAGCTCTGAGCTTCTTTTGCAGCCGGCAAAAAGAAGAAAAGTTCCGCCCGGAAGCTTAGCGCGAAAGTCGATGGAGCCGGCCCTGCGCAGATTCCATCATGCACTTGTGCTGTTCTTGTTTCAATGCACCCGAACCTCCGACACGGTCTTCACTGCTGGAAGACCCACCAATGAAGTCGTCTAATGGAAGATTTTGGCACGACGGACATATGTCACCAGGCATCTCCCATGCGTAGGTGTTGCCCACCCGGGAAGAGCACATATAGCAAGCCGCCGAGTGAGAAGAACTCACAGATCCCTGGTGGCCGCAGCAGCAGCACCTCAGCAGGGGCACTGCAGACTCGTGAACAAGATAGGGTACCTACGGTTTCTGTTGACTGGTTCATCTTGAGTTGGACTGATTAAGTTCTACCGCCCACCTCACCAAAGTCCGAGGATCAACGGGTGACAGCAGTGTTCTGAAATGAACTTGAAACAACCCAAATGAATACTGAGGAAATTGCTCCCGGCATTTCAGCAAAGCGTTCTTCAAGGTGAGCTGTACCGATTTGCTTGTTCAAACACAGCTGAAATTGACGGTTGGACCACAAGAACATGAACTCATTAGCGGCGCCAGGAGGAGTCAGTAAGCTGTTGACCATGCTCGATGGAGACTCCTGGGGAGGTGAGCCCGCTGTATCCCACAGAAAGTTGACAAGAAGTCGTGTCGGGAGCAGCAATTTTCATGCAAGATCTCTGGCTGTTCCCGGTCGCTTTGGCACCAACATAGGTCGCTGTCACGGTGCGCGGCAGAGTCAATAAAAATCTTACCGCCCCGAAGAGTGGATGAGAGCTTGCCCAACTCCGGATGTTGTTGCCCAGAATGTCAAGCTCCTCCGGGTACCAGTGAATGATTGCTTGGCGTGGGATGTCTTGCACATGGCTAGTTGCGCAATCTCCATTGTGAGGGAGGCCGCCTGCTGGAAGAACGTAGCCGCATTGTTTACTGCTCGCGGAGCGTTTGCGAGTGGAGACACAACAAGATTTATGTGTCTGCCCTGCCAGCACTGACGTGCAAGGGTGTGGATTTCGTCGTAGTCATTGAAAAAACTTGGCATAGTTCTCATGGCGTCGAGTGCCAGTTCTTGTGCTGTCAGGTATGTTTGCGCCAGGTCTTCCTGGCTGCTGCCTTTTTTTTGCAGCCTGCATCTTCGACGCCAGCACTCGCCTGCACTGCACTTGTTTCATCACATCCGCACCTCCGACAGAGTCTTCAAAGCTAGGAGACGCTGCCGGCAACCTCGCTCCACAGAGGGCCACAGCACGCTCATACCAGTCGGGTCTGTCGTCCCAGAGACCTTCTTCGCTCGAAGTGTCGGACGCCGAGTCTTTCTTTTGAGTGACACGACCTAGAGTCTTTATCTTCGTCTTCAGACAGCGAATTATCTGCCAGAACTGATTCAGCGGCATGCAGCTCGGGCATGCGCAACACGTCATCGTGCCACATCTCCGGGTTAATCAGTACATCAGGAAACTCAACTGCAGAGACTGCTAGGAGTTTGCCACCACTAACATCCGCTCCAGTGAACCTGTTTAATGGTTCCCCTGAAATATGCAAGTCAGACTGGCTTACCTCGTTCTCCTGGGACACACGTGTGAATTTGAACATGTGGTCGTATTGAGTGAGATCCAGGTCGCAGAGGCTGACGAACGACAGACTCATGTGCTCGATGGCTGCAACTGATAGAACAAGAGCCGTCAACCTCCCGGCTTAGATAGTTTAGATCGTTTAGATAATCTGGGCCCTCCGCCCGGCCTCCCGAACTATCTAAAGTTTCTAAAACAAGCCCCCAAACTATCCAAACCCTCCCCCCAGCAGACCCGGGCAACACATTATACAGAAAGGTTTCTCTTGAATGTATATATATATATATATGTATATATGTATATATACACATGTAAATTTCATTTGATAGTTTGTAATATATATATATATATATATACATATATATATATATATATCAACATATATCAATCTATCGGAGCTGCAAGGGAGGATATATAACTAATCAGAGCTCCAAGTTACATCAACCCTAAACCCCAACAAATTACGGCTAAACCATCGTCCCATTCAAGCTGCTGGAATCCGCGAGTGGTATGGCTGGCCTCGCAAAAAAAATACTGCAAACCCTCACACCCAAAAACTCTGAAACCTAAACCCTAAGCCTTAGCCCAAAACTCCATCACCGAAGCAAAGATTCGACGTGGCGAACATGATGTGGGGTGTACAGGGGGCTCACAGGAACAGAAAGTGAACCTAAACAAAAACAAAAAGGTTGGGAGTTCCCCTGTTTAAGAAAGGCCAACATGGGAGGTATATCGCACTCAACAGCTTCTGGTTAGGTCCTTTCTTGGTTCCTGAATTTAGGTTTACCACAGACCACCCAAACCTGCTTTTTTGTAGAATATCTGTACTAGGGTTTAGAATGAGAATCTGCAAACACGCAGGTTCTGGCTTCTTTAAGGTGCGGTTCACGATGTGTAGGGTTGAGGGCCTTAGCATCTGGGAGAGGATTTCCTAGCCTATAATCCTATGGGACTTGTGAAATAGGGACCATGAACCCCATCACAAAATCGAACAAGCACCAAGCCAACCACACGACCCTTCTGCTGGCCTCGTCCCAAAACAGGCACTACAAAAAGCTAAAGCAGCTAAAGGTTTTCATAACGTTGCTTACATGGACATAGACATCTACTTTCTCCAGCATCCTTGTGAAACCCGATGGAGAACTGTCACCATCAAAAACCCTACCCTGAACTCTGAACCCTGAACCCGCCTAAGCCCGAAACCCTCAACCAAACCAAAGACCGTAAAACTATAACTTAATAGCGGCGCCCCCCCTACCAACTACCTCTCCTAACCACTGTCTAAGAGCACATCCAACTTACTCGGTATTTACAGTACTTTCGTGATGTCGTAGGCCTCAACGCTGCATGGATGTCAGGCAAGTTCCTCTCGAACCTGGGTTAGGCGTTGAGGGTTTAGGGTTTAGGGTTTAGGGGGATTGAGGAATTGTGGCAACTATGGGTGTGGGTTTTAAGGGTTACGAGCGTAGGGCTCTAGGATGTAGAGCGGTTTAGGGGTCTAAACGCGTAGGGTTTAGGGTTGAGGGTGTAAGGAACCCTAAACCCTAAACCCTAAACCCTAAACCCTAAACCCTAAACTCTAAGGGTTCAGGGCTTTAGGCCGAACGGGTCGAGGAGGCTCGGGCTCTCCGAGTCTCAGCCGTGCAGCTGCCAGTGATGCCACTTTGACTGCTATGGCTCTTGCAAGGGTTTAGGGATTAGGGTTTAGGGTTTAGGGTTTAGGGTTTAGGGTTTAGGGCGATTTTAGTGACTCTTACAAGGGTTTAGGGATTTAGGGCGATTTTAATGCTTATGATTGCTATGATTATGACTATTACTCTCCAGCACTATTCTGGTACTATGATTACTATGATTATGATCCATGATTGTGATGATGGTGATTGTTAGTACCACTGCCACTACCACGACCCTACTCCAAGGTTAAGGACGACTACGACTTCTAGTTACTAGGTCCTACTCCTACTACTACTCCTTCTTCTAGTATGACTAAGCCTAATCACAACAACTGAAACCTCTGGCTGAACTCGCAGACCTTCTGCTGCAGGCCTGCCTTGTGAGACGGCATGCTGGTAGCGACAGCTTCGGGTTTGGGGTTTTGGGTTTAGGGTTTAGGGCTCAGGCCAGCTACAACCCCACCACTCCGAAAAACTGAAGTCACAGCAGAAACCTGAATCCAAAACAGACTCCACACCCTGAACCCAAAATTCAATCCAGAAGCTGCTTCTGTCATTTAGTGCCCAGTCCGAGTCCGTTTCAAAAGCAATACAGCCGCTAAATGCCTACTCACTATGATGTTGAACAGCCAAAGCACACGTGGTCTGAGAATCCCTGGCCCCTTACGCAGGAACGTACCTTGAACCATACAGGGAACGCTCATATGATTCGAAGGTAAGTTCTTAGTTGAGGAGTTCTGGAGCCTCCAAAGAGCAGGCATCATGCACAGCAAAACCACTCAAGACGATGGGAATTACTGTCTTGATACCTACGACATCGATATGGCAACCCTACCTATGCCCTAGACTTAAACCCTAAACCCGAACCCCTGAACCCAGAACAGAAAACCCAAACCCCCTATGAACAACTCAAGGGGCAGCTCCAGTGCCGTCTTCATGCGCGCGTTCGGCGCCTTGTGCCGGAAAGCTTCTGCTTGAGCGATTTGGGGGTCGGGACCCTCAGGTCGAAGATCCGGAACCCCAAACCCGAAACACTGTTGAGCCCTGAACCCTATGCCCTTCAACCCTAAACTCTAAACCCTAAGCCCCAAAGCTTTTTCGAGCCTCAGACCCTAAGCCCTTGAGCCCTAAACCCCGAAGCCTTTGGCGCCCTGAACCCTATGTATGAGCTACCTACACTCAAGCGCCTATATGCTCCGAGCAGCGATAAGGCCACTAGACCTCCATGAATTCGGGGGTAGGCCCCGCGACACCACAAAAGAAATCTAGCACCACTACCCTTTAAGAACAACAGGGCACAAGTACATTACAGAGTGTGGTAGTCGCGACCATAGAACACTAGTTGGGAGTTGCTGAAGGCAACGGAAGCCGATGTTCAGATTTCAGAGCTTCCAGGGTTTTTCGGGTCAGAAGTTTAGGGCCCTAGACCCAACTCCCTGAGCCCTAAACTCTAAACCCTGGACCCTAAACCCTAAACCCCAAGCTTGGGGTTGATGGGTTTTGGGGGTTGGGCGAACTTGCCCTGCAGGTGTATAGGGATTTGAGTTGTAATACACCGAGATGTGAAGACATCCTGGGGTTGACGCTCCAAACCCTATAGGCTTTAGGGTTTAGGGTTCAGGGTTTAGGGTTTAGTTTTTAGGGTTTAGGGTTTAGGGTTCAGGCCTGTGTGGTAAACCTTGTAGGAAGCCCAAAAGCACCCCTTATAGCTCCTTGCCAGGTGCACTGACGGTTGTGAAGCATGTCTGGGGAACGAGATGCCTAAGCCCGCCTAGGCCCCTAAACCCTAGACTTGTACCCCCGAACCCTGCAACACCGAAAGACCAAATCCCAAAACTCCTGAATCACCATCATGATCTACATCATCATCGTCATCATCATCATCACCATCAAGTAATCACCATCGCCATCATCCAAATTTGGGGGTGTAATTGGAATTGAAACCGATTCAAACCCTCCCCAGTTGCCGGCCAGGCTCCTTCAATGCCGTTAGCCGCTCGCCGTTCCCTAGCAGCATTGGGGTTTTCGGCTTAGGGTTTAGAGCTTTAGGGTTTAGGGTTTAGGGTTTAGGGCTTGAGGGTGTCAGGATTCAGGGTGTAGGGTTTCCTGCACTTAGAGTGGAGACCACCTAAAGATCTACGTAGTAGACAGCAGGGCTTCAATAGTACTTACTACTATGGTCTGGGCAAGTATGCCCTGCATTTAGGAAGGACAAGGAGCAGGAAAGTGGGGAGGAGGCCACTGCATGCTGAAGGCTATTCTTCAGCACCGGCGGCTTAGTGTGCGGCTGAAAATGACGAGCCTTAGTTGTGAATAGTTCCTAAACCCTCAACCCAAAAATACCCTAGTTTCATCAAGTCCTGAACCCTCAACCCCAAAAGCCCTGTTTCATGTTTCACAGAAATGGGACTTCGGGAAACATAGGGTTGAGGGGGTAAGCTTAAGGGGAAAAGGCTATAGGACTTCCGGGTGTACTTGGAGGCCCAGGGGACTTAGTAAGTAGGTTATAAGTGGAGTTATAACTACCCTAAATGGAGTTACCACAATTATAACCCTATTTATAACCGACTTACTAAGTCCCCTGGGCCTCCAAGTAAACCCAAAACCCTAAACCCTAAACCCTCAACCCTAACGGTTTCAGCCATTGGCTTTGCACCTACCCATGCCCCAGAGCCGAACCGAAAGCTAAAGCAGGAAATCCGGACTTGCTGAAAATGATCCAGCTTTGACGGAATGTCTCCACGCATTCGTCTGTAACAACATTCAGAATCAGACACAATGACATTTTGGTGGCTATGAAGAGAAGTAGATTCAAGGTGACAATGGCGATGATGTTGCTGATATTGGCAACAGCGCCGGTCGTGATTACAAAAACCACGGTAGCGAAGTTGTTCATATTGGAGATGGTAATAGAACCAACGGCAATGGCAACAAAAGCAAGATAATGAAGGTAAATCACCAGCATCATGATCGTCGTCCTCATCGTGGGTAAATCTGATGCGAACACTCGGCATAAGAGCAAACTAGTGATGGCACAAGTATACAGTGAGACTGTCTAACGCTGTCCTCTTACTACGACTACGACTACGACTACGACTACGACTACGACTATGACTACGACTACGACTACGACGACGACGACGACGACGACTACTACTACTATGACTAGAACTGCAACCACTGCCAGCACTACTACGGCGACGACGACCACCACGACGACGACGACAACGATTGCAAGTGCTAGTAAGAACAACACCAGTAACCTAATGGAGAGCAACAGTAACAGCAATGAAGCAAGCAAGGAACAACGAAAGAAAGGAGGACTAGTAGTAAACAATGTGGTAGTACACAACACTACTGCGAACCTTAAACTGATAAGAATCACCATAAAGGTAATCATAATCATACTCTTACGTTGGGTGCTGCCCCGCCCCATTAACAGTGACCACAAGATGAACCACAACGAAAAGCACAAGAAAATCTGGCAAGTTCATCGATTTTCTAAATCTCCAATAGGACAAGCCCCGAGACCGTGCTTCCCCTTCCTGCAAAGTCGCAATCGGCAGAACGCAAGGCCCAGAGGAATACTCGTTTCAAACTATTTATTGTTTCACTGAGCA